>JAECXV010000165.1:0-45607 GCA_018153235.1 Drosophila malerkotliana malerkotliana
GGAGATCGGCCAGGCACTTCACGTATTGGCGGATTATCAGCTGGCAGGGGATCGGCCAAGCACTCCACGCGTCGGCAGGGGAATCGTCTGGGCACTCCAGGCCTTGGCAGGGAGATCGGCCAGGAACGTCATGTATTGGCGGGTTATGATCTGGCAGGGGATCGGCCAAGCACTTCACGCGTCGGCAGGGGAATCGGCTGGGCGTCCAGGCCTTGGCAGGGAGATCGGCCAGACACTTCACGTATTGGCGGGTTATCAGCTGGCAGGGGAATCGGCTGGGCACTCCACGCGTCGGCAGGGGAATCGGCTGGGCACTCCACGCGTCGGCAGGGGAATCGGCTGGGCACTCCATGCCTTGGCATGGGGATCGACCGGGCACTCCAGGCCTTGGCAGGGAGATTGGCCAGGAACGTCATGTATTGGCGGGTTATGATCTGGCAGGGGATCGGCCAAGCACTTCACGCGTCGGCAGGGGAATCGGCTGGGCGTCCAGGCCTTGGCAGGGAGATCGGCCAGGCACTTCACGTATTGGCGGGTTATCAGCTGGCAGGGGATCGGCCAAGCACTCCACGCGTCGGCAGGGGAATCGTCTGGGCACTCCAGGCCTTGGCAGGGAGATCGGCCAGGCACTTCACGTATTGGCGGGTTATCAGCTGGCAGGGGAATCGGCTAGGCACTCCACGCGTCGGCAGGGGGATCGGCAGGGCACTCCACGCCTCGGCATGGGGATCGACCGGGCACTCCAGGCCTTGGCAGGGAGATCGGCCAGGCACTTCACGTATTGGCGGGTTATCAGCTGGCAGGGGATCGGCCAAGCACTCCACGCGTCGGCAGGGGATACGGCTGGGCCTCCAGGCCTTGGCAGGGAGATCGGCCAGGCACTTCACGTATTGGCGGGCTATCAGCTGGCAGGGGATCGGCCAAGCACTCAAGGCGTCGGCAGGGGAATCGGCTGGGCACTCCAGGCCTTGGCAGGGAGATCGGCCAGGCACTTCACGTATTGGCGGGTTATCAGCTGGCAGGGGAATCGGCTAGGCACTCCACGCGTCGGCAGGGGAATCGGCTGGGCACTCCACGCCTCGGCATGGGGATCGACCGGGCACTCCAGGCCTTGGCAGGGAGATCGGCCAGGAACGTCACGTATTGGCGGGTTATGATCTGGCAGGGGATCGGCCAAGCACTCCACGCGTCGGCAGGGGAATCGGCTGGGCGTCCAGGCCTTGGCAGGGAGATCGGCCAGGCACTTCACGTATTGGCGGGTTATCAGCTGGCAGGGGAATCGGCTGGGCACTCCACGCGTCGGCAGGGGAATCGGCAGGGAGATCGGCCAGGCACTTCACGTATTGGCGGATTATCAGCTGGCAGGGGATCGGCCAAGCACTCCACGCGTCGGCAGGGGAATCGTCTGGGCACTCCAGGCCTTGGCAGGGAGATCGGCCAGGCACTTCACGTATTGGCGGGTTATCAGCTGGCAGGGGAATCGGCTAGGCACTCCACGCGTCGGCAGGGGAATCGGCTGGGCACTCCACGCCTCGGCATGGGGATCGACCGGGCACTCCAGGCCTTGGCAGGGAGATCAGCCAGGCACTCCACGCGTCGGCAGGGGAATCGGCTGGGCACTCCACGCCTCGGCATGGGGATCGACCGGGCACTCCAGGCCTTGGCAGGGAGATTGGCCAGGCACTTTACGTATTGGCGGGTTATCAGCTGGCAGAGGATCGGCCAAGCACTCCACGCGTCGGCAGGGGAATCGGCTGGGCGTCCAGGCCTTGGCAGGGAGATCGGCCAGGCACTTCACGTATTGGCGGATTATCAGCTGGCAGGGGATCGGCCAAGCACTCCACGCGTCGGCAGGGGAATCGTCTGGGCACTCCAGGCCTTGGCAGGGAGATCGGCCAGGCACTTCACGTATTGGCGGGTTATCAGCTGGCAGGGGATCGGCCAAGCACTCCACGCGTCGGCAAGGGAATCGGTTGGGCACTCCACGCCTCGGCATAAGGATCGACCGGGCACTCCAGGCCTTGGCAGGGAGATTGGGCAGGCACTTCACGTATTGGCGGGTTATCAGCTGGCAGAGGATCGGCCAAGCACTCCACTCGTCGGCAGGGGAATCGGCTGGGCGTCCAGGCCTTGGCAGGGAGATCGGCCAGGCACTTCACGTATTGGCGGATTATCAGCTGGCAGGGGATCGGCCAAGCACTCCACGCGTCGGCAGGGGAATCGTCTGGGCACTCCAGGCCTTGGCAGGGAGATCGGCCAGGCACTTCACGTATTGGCGGGTTATCAGATGGCAGGGGATCGGCCAAGCACTCCACGCGTCGGCAGGGGAATCGGCTGGGCACTCCACGCCTCGGCATAAGGATCGACCGGGCACTCCAGGCCTAGGCAGGGAGATTGGGCAGGCACTTCATGTATTGGCGGGTTATCAGCTGGCAGAGGATCGGCCAAGCACTCCACGCGTCGGCAGGGGAATCGGCTGGGCGTCCAGGTCTTGGCAGGGAGATCGGCCAGGCACTTCACGTATTGGCGGATTATCAGCTGGCAGGGGATCGGCCAAGCACTCCACGCGTCGGCAGGGGAATCGTCTGGGCACTCCAGGCCTTGGCAGGGAGATCGGCCAGGCACTTCACGTATTGGCGGGTTATCAGCTGGCAGGGGAATCGGCTAGGCACTCCACGCGTCGGCATGGGGATCGACCGGGCACTCCAGGCCTTGGCTGGGAGATCAGCCAGGCAATCCACGCGTCGGCAGGGGAATCGGCTGGGCACTCCAGGCCTTGGCAGGGAGATCAGCCAGGCACTCCACGCGTCGGCAGGGGAATCGTCTGGGCACTCCACGCCTCGGCATGGGGATCGACCCGGCACTCCAGGCCTCGGCAGGGAGATCAGCCAGGCACTCCACGCGTCGGCAGGGGAATCGTCTGGGCACTCCAGGCCTTGGCAGGGAGATCGGCCAGGCACTTCACGTATTGGCGGTTTATCAGCTGGCAGGGGAATCGGCTAGGCACTCCACGCGTCGGCAGGGGAATCGGCTGGGCACTCCACGCCTCGGCATGGGGATCGACCGGGCACTCCAGGCCTTGGCAGGGAGATCAGCCAGGCACTCCACGCCTCGGCATGGGGATCGACCGGGCACTCCAGGCCTTGGCAGGGAGATTGGCCAGGCACTTCACGTATTGGCGGGTTATCAGCTGGCAGGGGATCGGCCAAGCACTCCACGCCTCGGCATGGGGATCGACCGGGCACTCCAGGCCTTGGCAGGGAGATCAGCCAGGCACTCCACGCGTCGGCAGGGGAATCGGCTGGGCACTCCACGCCTCGGCATGGGGATCGACCGGGCACTCCAGGCCTTGGCAGGGAGATTGGCCAGGCACTTTACGTATTGGCGGGTTATCAGCTGGCAGAGGATCGGCCAAGCACTCCACCCGTCGGCAGGGGAATCGGCTGGGCGTCCAGGCCTTGGCAGGGAGATCGGCCAGGCACTTCACGTATTGGCGGATTATCAGCTGGCAGGGGATCGGCCAAGCACTCCACGCGTCGGCAGGGGAATCGGCTGGGCACTCCACGCCTCGGCATGGGGATCGACCGGGCACTCCAGGCCTCGGCAGGGAGATCAGCCAGGCACTCCACGCGTCGGCAGGGGAATCGGCTGGGCACTCCACGCCTCGGCATGGGGATCGACCGGGCACTCCAGGCCTTGGCAGGGAGATCGGCCAGGAACGTCACGTATTGGCGGGTTATGATCTGGCAGGGGATCGGCCAAGCACTCCACGCCTCGGCATGGGGATCGACCGGGCACTCCAGGCCTTGGCAGGGAGATCAGCCAGGCACTCCACGCGTCGGCAGGGGAATCGGCTGGGCACTCCACGCCTCGGCATGGGGATCGACCGGGCACTCCAGGCCTTGGCAGGGAGATTGGCCAGGCACTTTACGTATTGGCGGGTTATCAGCTGGCAGAGGATCGGCCAAGCACTCCACGCGTCGGCAGGGGAATCGGCTGGGCGTCCAGGCCTTGGCAGGGAGATCGGCCAGGCACTTCACGTATTGGCGGATTATCAGCTGGCAGGGGATCGGCCAAGCACTCCACGCGTCGGCAGGGGAATCGGCTGGGCACTCCACGCCTCGGCATGGGGATCGACCGGGCACTCCAGGCCTCGGCAGGGAGATCAGCCAGGCACTCCACGCGTCGGCAGGGGAATCGGCTGGGCACTCCACGCCTCGGCATGGGGATCGACCGGGCACTCCAGGCCTTGGCAGGGAGATCGGCCAGGAACGTCACGTATTGGCGGGTTATGATCTGGCAGGGGATCGGCCAAGCACTCCACGCGTCGGCAGGGGAATCGGCTGGGCACTCCAGGCCTTGGCAGGGAGATCAGCCAGGCACTCCACGCGTCGGCAGGGGAATCGGCTGGGCACTCCACGCCTCGGCATGGGGATCGACCGGGCACTCCAGGCCTTGGCAGGGAGATTGGCCAGGCACTTCACGTATTGGCGGGTTATGATCTGGCAGGGGATCGGCCAAGCACTCCACGCCTCGGCATGGGGATCGACCGGGCACTCCAGGCCTTGGCAGGGAGATCGGCCAGGCACTTCACGTATTGGCGGGTTATCAGCTGGCAGGGGAATCGGCTAGGCACTCCACGCGTCGGCAGGGGAATCGGCTGGGCACTCCACGCCTCGGCATGGGGATCGACCGGGCACTCCAGGCCTCGGCAGGGAGATCAGCCAGGCACTCCACGCGTCGGCAGGGGAATCGGCTGGGCACTCCACGCCTCGGCATGGGGATCGACCGGGCACTCCAGGCCTTGGCAGGGAGATCGGCCAGGAACGTCACGTATTGGCGGGTTATGATCTGGCAGGGGATCGGCCAAGCACTCCACGCGTCGGCATGGGGAATCGGCTGGGCACTCCAGGCCTTGGCAGGGAGATCAGCCAGGCACTCCACGCGTCGGCAGGGGAATCGGCTGGGCACTCCACGCCTCGGCATGGGGATCGACCGGGCACTCCAGGCCTTGGCAGGGAGATCGGCCAGGAACGTCACGTATTGGCGGGTTATGATCTGGCAGGGGATCGGCCAAGCACTCCACGCCTCGGCATGGGGATCGACCGGGCACTCCAGGTCTTGGCAGGGAGATCGGCCAGGCACTTCACGTATTGGCGGATTATCAGCTGGCAGGGGATCGGCCAAGCACTCCACGCGTCGGCAGGGGAATCGTCTGGGCACTCCAGGCCTTGGCAGGGAGATCGGCCAGGCACTTCACGTATTGGCGGGTTATCAGCTGGCAGGGGAATCGGCTAGGCACTCCACGCGTCGGCATGGGGATCGACCGGGCACTCCAGGCCTTGGCAGGGAGATCAGCCAGGCAATCCACGCGTCGGCAGGGGAATCGGCTGGGCACTCCAGGCCTTGGCAGGGAGATCAGCCAGGCACTCCACGCGTCGGCAGGGGAATCGTCTGGGCACTCCACGCCTCGGCATGGGGATCGACCCGGCACTCCAGGCCTCGGCAGGGAGATCAGCCAGGCACTCCACGCGTCGGCAGGGGAATCGTCTGGGCACTCCAGGCCTTGGCAGGGAGATCGGCCAGGCACTTCACGTATTGGCGGTTTATCAGCTGGCAGGGGAATCGGCTAGGCACTCCACGCGTCGGCAGGGGAATCGGCTGGGCACTCCACGCCTCGGCATGGGGATCGACCGGGCACTCCAGGCCTTGGCAGGGAGATCAGCCAGGCACTCCACGCCTCGGCATGGGGATCGACCGGGCACTCCAGGCCTTGGCAGGGAGATCGGCCAGGCACTTCACGTATTGGCGGGTTATCAGCTGGCAGGGGATCGGCCAAGCACTCCACGCCTCGGCATGGGGATCGACCGGGCACTCCAGGCCTTGGCAGGGAGATCAGCCAGGCACTCCACGCGTCGGCAGGGGAATCGGCTGGGCACTCCACGCCTCGGCATGGGGATCGACCGGGCACTCCAGGCCTTGGCAGGGAGATTGGCCAGGCACTTTACGTATTGGCGGGTTATCAGCTGGCAGAGGATCGGCCAAGCACTCCACCCGTCGGCAGGGGAATCGGCTGGGCGTCCAGGCCTTGGCAGGGAGATCGGCCAGGCACTTCACGTATTGGCGGATTATCAGCTGGCAGGGGATCGGCCAAGCACTCCACGCGTCGGCAGGGGAATCGGCTGGGCACTCCACGCCTCGGCATGGGGATCGACCGGGCACTCCAGGCCTTGGCAGGGAGATCGGCCAGGAACGTCATGTATTGGCGGGTTATGATCTGGCAGGGGATCGGCCAAGCACTCCACGCCTCGGCATGGGGATCGACCGGGCACTCCAGGCCTTGGCAGGGAGATCAGCCAGGCACTCCACGCGTCGGCAGGGGAATCGGCTGGGCACTCCACGCCTCGGCATGGGGATCGACCGGGCACTCCAGGCCTTGGCAGGGAGATTGGCCAGGCACTTTACGTATTGGCGGGTTATCAGCTGGCAGAGGATCGGCCAAGCACTCCACGCGTCGGCAGGGGAATCGGCTGGGCGTCCAGGCCTTGGCAGGGAGATCGGCCAGGCACTTCACGTATTGGCGGATTATCAGCTGGCAGGGGATCGGCCAAGCACTCCACGCGTCGGCAGGGGAATCGGCTGGGCACTCCACGCCTCGGCATGGGGATCGACCGGGCACTCCAGGCCTCGGCAGGGAGATCAGCCAGGCACTCCACGCGTCGGCAGGGGAATCGGCTGGGCACTCCACGCCTCGGCATGGGGATCGACCGGGCACTCCAGGCCTTGGCAGGGAGATCGGCCAGGAACGTCACGTATTGGCGGGTTATGATCTGGCAGGGGATCGGCCAAGCACTCCACGCGTCGGCAGGGGAATCGGCTGGGCACTCCAGGCCTTGGCAGGGAGATCAGCCAGGCACTCCACGCGTCGGCAGGGGAATCGGCTGGGCACTCCACGCCTCGGCATGGGGATCGACCGGGCACTCCAGGCCTTGGCAGGGAGATTGGCCAGGCACTTCACGTATTGGCGGGTTATCAGCTGGCAGGGGATCGGCCAAGCACTCCACGCCTCGGCATGGGGATCGACCGGGCACTCCAGGCCTTGGCAGGGAGATCAGCCAGGCACTCCACGCGTCGGCAGGGGAATCGGCTGGGCACTCCACGCCTCGGCATGGGGATCGACCGGGCACTCCAGGCCTTGGCAGGGAGATTGGCCAGGCACTTTACGTATTGGCGGGTTATCAGCTGGCAGAGGATCGGCCAAGCACTCCACCCGTCGGCAGGGGAATCGGCTGGGCGTCCAGGCCTTGGCAGGGAGATCGGCCAGGCACTTCACGTATTGGCGGATTATCAGCTGGCAGGGGATCGGGCAAGCACTCCACGCGTCGGCAGGGGCATCGTCTGGGCACTCCAGGCCTTGGCAGGGAGATCGGCCAGGCACTTCACGTATTGGCGGGTTATCAGCTGGCAGGGGAATCGGCTAGGCACTCCACGCGTCGGCAGGGGAATCGGCTGGGCACTCCACGCCTCGGCATGGGGATCGACCGGGCACTCCAGGCCTTGGCAGGGAGATCAGCCAGGCACTCCACGCGTCGGCAGGGGAATCGGCTGGGCACTCCACGCCTCGGCATGGGGATCGACCGGGCACTCCAGGCCTTGGCAGGGAGATTGGCCAGGCACTTTACGTATTGGCGGGTTATCAGCTGGCAGAGGATCGGCCAAGCACTCCACGCGTCGGCAGGGGAATCGGCTGGGCGTTCAGGCCTTGGCAGGGAGATCGGCCAGGCACTTCACGTATTGGCGGATTATCAGCTGGCAGGGGATCGGCCAAGCACTCCACGCGTCGGCAGGGGAATCGTCTGGGCACTCCAGGCCTTGGCAGGGAGATCGGCCAGGCACTTCACGTATTGGCGGGTTATCAGCTGGCAGGGGAATCGGCTAGGCACTCCACGCGTCGGCAGGGGAATCGGCTGGGCACTCCACGCCTCGGCATGGGGATCGACCGGGCACTCCAGGTCTCGGCAGGGAGATCAGCCAGGCACTCCACGCGTCGGCAGGGGAATCGGCTGGGCACTCCACGCCTCGGCATGGGGATCGACCGGGCACTCCAGGCCTTGGCAGGGAGATCGGCCAGGCACTTTACGTATTGGCGGGTTATCAGCTGGCAGAGGATCGGCCAAGCACTCCACGCGTCGGCAGGGGAATCGGCTGGGCGTTCAGGCCTTGGCAGGGAGATCGGCCAGGCACTTCACGTATTGGCGGATTATCAGCTGGCAGGGGATCGGCCAAGCACTCCACGCGTCGGCAGGGGAATCGTCTGGGCACTCCAGGCCTTGGCAGGGAGATCGGCCAGGCACTTCACGTATTGGCGGGTTATCAGCTGGCAGGGGAATCGGCTAGGCACTCCACGCGTCGGCAGGGGAATCGGCTGGGCACTCCACGCCTCGGCATGGGGATCGACCGGGCACTCCAGGCCTCGGCAGGGAGATCAGCCAGGCACTCCACGCGACGGCAGGGGAATCGGCTGGGCACTCCACGCCTCGGCATGGGGATCGACCGGGCACTCCAGGCCTTGGCAGGGAGATCGGCCAGGAACGGCACTCCAGGCCTTGGCGGGTTCCTCACTCCTCACGTATTGGCGGGTTATCAGCTGGCAGAAGAATCGGCTAGGCACTCCACGCGTTGGCAGGGGAATCGGCTGGGCACTCCACGCCTCGGCATGGGGATCGACCGGGCACTCCAGGCCTTGGCAGGGAGATCGGCCAGGCACTTCACGTATTGGCGGGTTATCAGCTGGCAGGGGATCGGCCAAGCACTCCACGCGTCGGCAGGGGAATCGGCTGGGCCTCCAGGCCTTGGCAGGGAGATCGGCCAGGCACTTCACGTATTGGCGGGTTATCAGCTGGCAGGGGATCGGCCAAGCACTCCACGCGTCGGCAGGGGAATCGGCTGGGCCTCCAGGCCTTGGCAGGGAGATCGGCCAGGCACTTCACGTATTGGCGGGTTATCAGCTGGCAGGGGATCGGCCAAGCACTCCACGCGTCGGCTGGGGAATAGTCTGGGCACTCCAGGCCTTGGCAGGGAGATCGGCCAGGCACTTCACGTATTGGCGGGTTATCAGCTGGCAGGGGATCGGCCAAGCACTCCACGCGACGGCAGGGGAATCGGCTGGGCACACCACGCCTCGGCATGGGGATCGACCGGGCACTCCAGGCCTTGGCAGGGAGATCGGCCAGGCACTTCACGTATTGGCGGGTTATCAGCTGGCAGGGGATCGGCCAAGCACTCCACGCGTCGGCAGAGGAATCGGCTGGGCACTCCAGGCCTTGGCAGGGAGATCGGCCAGGCACTTCACGTATTGGCGGGTTATCAGCTGGCAGGGGAATCGGCTAGGCACTCCACGCGTCGGCAGGGGGATCGGCAGGGCACTCCACGCCTCGGCATGGGGATCGACCGGGCACTCCAGGCCTTGGCAGGGAGATCGGCCAGGCACTTCACGTATTGGCGGGTTATCAGCTGGCAGGGGATCGGCCAAGCACTCCACGCGTCGGCAGGGGAATCGGCTGGGCCTCCAGGCCTTGGCAGGGAGATCGGCCAGGCACTTCACGTATTGGCGGGTTATCAGCTGGCAGGGGATCGGCCAAGCACTCCACGCGTCGGCTGGGGAATCGTCTGGGCACTCCAGGCCTTGGCAGGGAGATCGGCCAGGCACTTCACGTATTGGCGGGTTATCAGCTGGCAGGGGAATCGGCTAGGCACTCCACGCGTCGGCAGGGGGATCGGCAGGGCACTCCACGCCTCGGCATGGGGATCGACCGGGCACTCCAGGCCTTGGCAGGGAGATCGGCCAGGCACTTCACGTATTGGCGGGTTATCAGCTGGCAGGGGATCGGCCAAGCACTCCACGCGTCGGCAGGGGAATCGGCTGGGCCTCCAGGCCTTGGCAGGGAGATCGGCCAGGCACTTCACGTATTGGCGGGTTATCAGCTGGCAGGGGATCGGCCAAGCACTCAAGGCGTCGGCAGGGGAATTGGCTGGGCACTCCAGGCCTTGGCAGGGAGATCGGCCAGGCACTTCACGTATTGGCGGGTTATCAGCTGGTAGGGGAATCGGCTAGGCACTCCACGCGTCGGCAGGGGAATCGGCTGGGCACTCCACGCCTCGGCATGGGGATCGACCGGCCACTCCAGGCCTTAGCTGGGAGATCGGCCAAGCACTCCACGCGACGGCAGGTCTTCACGTATTGGCGGGTTATCAGCTGGCAGAAGAATCGGCTAGGCACTCCACGCGTCGGCAGGGGAATCGGCTGGGCACTCCACGCCTCGGCATGGGGATCGACCGGGCACTCCAGGCCTTGGCAGGGAGATTGGCCAGGCACTTCACGTATTGGCGGGTTATCAGCTGGTAGGGGAATCGGCTAGGCACTCCACGCGTCGGCATGGTGATCGACCGGGCACTCCAGGCCTTGGCAGGGAGATTGGCCAGGCACTTCACGTATTGGCGGGAGATCGGCCAGGCACTCCACGCGACGGCAGGGGAATCGGCTGGGCACTCCAGGCCTTGGAAGGTCTTCACGTATTGGCGGGTTATCAGCTGGCAGAAGAATCGGCTAGGCACTCCACGCGTCGGCAGGGGAATCGGCTGGGCACTCCACGCCTCGGCATGGGGATTGACGGGGCACTCCAGGCCTTGGCAGGGAGATCGGCCAGGCACTCCACGCGACGGCAGGCGAATCGGCTGGGCACTCCAGGCCTTGACAGGTCTTCACGTATTGGCGGGTTATCAGCTGGCAGAAGAATCGGCCAGGCACTCCACGCGACGGCAGGGGAATCGGCTGGGCACTCCAGGCCTTGGCAGGGAGATCGGCCAGGCACGTCACGTATTGGCGGGTTATGATCTGGCAGGGGATCGGCCAAGCACTCCACGCGTCGGCAGGGGAATCGTCTGGGCACTCCAGGCCTTGGCAGGGAGATCGGCCAGGCACTTCACGTATTGGCGGGTTATCAGCTGGCAGGGGAATCGGCTAAGCACTCCACGCGTCGGCAGGGGAATCGACTGGGCACCTCCAGGCCTTGGAAGGGAGATCGGCCAGGCACGTCACGTATTGGCGGGTTATCATCTGGCAGGGGATCGGCCAAGCACTCCACGCGTCGGCAGGGGAATCGGCTGGGCACCTCCAGGCCTTGGCAGGGAGATTGGCCAGGCACTTCACGTATTGGCGGGTTATCAGCTGGTAGGGGAATCGGCTAGGCACTCCACGCGTCGGCAGGGGAATCGGCTGGGTACTCCACGCCTCGGCATGGGGATCGACGGGGCACTCCAGGCCTTGGCAGGGAGATCGGCCAGGCACTCCACGCGACGGCAGGCGAATCGGCTGGGCACTCCAGGCCTTGACAGGTCTTCACGTATTGGCGGGTTATCAGCTGGCAGAAGAATCGGCTAGGCACTCGACGCGTCGGCAGGGGAATCGTCTGGGCACTCAACGCCTCGGCATGGGGATCGACCGGGCACTCCAGGCCTTGGCAGGGAGATCTGCCAGGCACTCCACGCGACGGCAGGGGAATCGGCCGGGCACTCCAGGCCTTGGCAGGGAGATCGGCCAGGCACGTCACGTATTGGCGGGTTATGATCTGGCAGGGGATCGGCCAAGCACTCCACGCGTCGGCAGGGGAATCGTCTGGGCACTCCAGGCCTTGGCAGGGAGATCGGCCAGGCACTTCACGTATTGGTGGGTTATTAGCTGGCAGGGGAATCGGCTAAGCACTCCACGCGTCGGCAGTGGAATCGACTGGGCACTCCACGCCTCGGCATGGGGATCGACCGGGCACTCTAGGCCTTGGCAGGGAGCTTGGCCAGGCACTTCACGTATTGGCGGGTTATCAGCTGGCAGGGGATCGGCCAAGCACTCCACGCGTCGGCAGGGGAATCGGCTGGGCACTCCAGGCCTTGGAAGGGAGATCGGCCAGGCACTTCACGTATTGGCGGGTTATCAGCTGGCAGGGGATCGGCCAAGCACTCAAGGCGTCGGCAGGGGAATCGGCTGGGCACTCCAGACCTTGGCAGGGAGATCGGCCAGGCACTTCACGTATTGGCGGGTTATCAGCTGGCAGGGAGATTGGCCAGGCACTTCACGCGTCGGCAGGGGAATCGGCTGGGCACTCCACGCCTCGGCATGGGGATCGACCGGGCACTCCAGGCCTCTGCAGGGAGATCAGCCAGGCACTCCACGCGTCGACAGGGGAATTGGCTGGGCACTCCACGCCTCGGCATGGGGATCGACCGGGCACTCCAGGCCTTGTCAGGGAGATCGGCCAGGAACGGCACTCCAGGCCTTGGCGGGTTCCTCACTCCTCACGTATTGGCGGGTTATCAGCTGGCAGAAGAATCGGCTAGGCACTCCACGCGTTGGCAGGGGAATCGACCGGGCACTCCAGGCCTTGGCAGGGAGATTGGCCAGGCACTTCACGTATTGGCGGGTTATCAGCTGGCAGGGGATCGGCCAAGCACTCCACGCGTCGGCAGGGGAATCGTCTGGGTACTCCACGCCTCGGCATGGGGATCGACGGGGCACTCCAGGCCTTGGCAGGGAGATCGGCCAGGCACTCCACGCGACGGCAGGCGAATCGGCTGGGCACTCCAGGCCTTGGCAGGTCTTCACGTAT
This sequence comes from Drosophila malerkotliana malerkotliana, assembly GCA_018153235.1. Classification (NCBI taxonomy): domain Eukaryota; kingdom Metazoa; phylum Arthropoda; class Insecta; order Diptera; family Drosophilidae; genus Drosophila; species Drosophila malerkotliana. The sequence continues at coordinate 12,660 of JAECXV010000165.1, forward strand.
TGGCGGGTTATCAGCTGGCAGAAGAATCGGCTAGGCACACCACGCGTCGGCAGGGGAATCGGCTGGGCACTCCATGCCTCGGCATGGGGATCGACCGGGCACTCCAGGCCTTGGCTGGGAGATCGGCCAAGCACGACACGCGACGGCAGGTCTTCACGTATTGGCGGGTTATCAGCTGGCAGAAGAATCGGCTAGGCACTCCACGCGTCGGCAGGGGAATCGGCTGGGTACTCCACGCCTCGGCATGGGGATCGACGGGGCACTCCAGGCCTTGGCAGGGAGATCGGCCAGGCACTCCACGCGACGGCAGGCGAATCGGCTGGGCACTCCAGGCCTTGGCAGGTCTTCACGTATTGGCGGGTTATCAGCTGGCAGAAGAATCGGCTAGGCACACCACGCGTCGGCAGGGGAATCGGCTGGGCACTCCACGCCTCGGCATGGGGATCGACCGGGCACTCCAGGCCTTGTCAGGGAGATCGGCCAGGAACGGCACTCCAGGCCTTGGCGGGTTCCTCACTCCTCACGTATTGGCGGGTTATCAGCTGGCAGAAGAATCGGCTAGGCACTCCACGCGTCGGCAGGGGAATCGACCGGGCACTCCAGGCCTTGGCAGGGAGATTGGCCAGGCACTTCACGTATTGGCGGGTTATCAGCTGGCAGGGGATCGGCCAAGCACTCCACGCGTCGGCAGGGGAATCGTCTGGGCACTCCAGGCCTTGGCAGGGAGATCGGCCAGGCACTTCACGTATTGGCGGGTTATCAGCTGGCAGGGGAATCGGCTAGGCACTCCACGCGTCGGCAGGGGGATCAGCAGGGCACTCCACGCCTCGGCATGGGGATCGACCGGGCACTCCAGGCCTTGGCAGGGAGATCGGCCAGGCACTTCACGTATTGGCGGGTTATCAGCTGGCAGGGGATCGGCCAAGCACTCCACGCTTCGGCAGGGGAATCGGCTGGGCCTCCAGGCCTTGGCAGGGAGATCGGCCAGGCACTTCACGTATTGGCGGGTTATCAGCTGGCAGGGGATCGGCCAAGCACTCCACGCGTCGGCTGGGGAATCGTCTGGGCACTCCAGGCCTTGGCAGGGAGATCGGCCAGGCACTTCACGTAATGGCGGGTTATCAGCTGGCAGGGGATCGGCCAAGCACTCCACGCGACGGCAGGGGAATCGGCTGGGCACACCACGCCTCGGCATGGGGATCGACCGGGCACTCCAGGCCTTGGCAGGGAGATCGGCCAGGCACTTCACGTATTGGTGGGTTATCAGCTGGCTGGGGATCGGCCAAGCACTCCACGCGTCGGCAGGGGAATTGGCTGGGCCTCCAGGCCTTGGCAGGGAGATCGGCCATGCACTTCACGTATTGGCGGGTTATCAGCTGGCAGGGGATCGGCCAAGCACTCAAGGCGTCGGCAGGGGAATTGGCTGGGCACTCCAGGCCTTGGCAGGGAGATCGGCCAGGCACTTCACGTATTGGCGGGTTATCAGCTGGCAGGGGAATCGGCTAGGCACTCCACGCGTCGGCAGGGGAATCGGCTGGGCACTCCACGCCTCGGCATGGGGATCGACCGGCCACTCCAGACCTTGGCTGGGAGATCGGCCAAGCACTCCACGCGACGGCAGGTCTTCACGTATTGGCGGGTTATCAGCTGGCAGAAGAATCGGCTAGGCACTCCACGCGTCGGCAGGGGAATCGGCTGGGCACTCCACGCCTCGGCATGGGGACCGACCGGGCACTCTAGGCCTTGGCAGGGAGATGGGCCAGGCACTTCACGTATTGGCGGGTTATCAGCTGGCAGGGGATCGGCCAAGCACTCCACGCGTCGGCAGGGGAATCGGCTGGGCACTCCAGGCCTTGGAAGGGAGATCGGCCAGGAACGGCACTCCAGGCCTTGGCGGGTTCCTCACTCCTCACGTATTGGCGGGTTATCAGCTGGCAGAAGAATCGGCTAGGCACTCCACGCGTCGGCAGGGGAATCGGCAGGGCACTCCAGGAGATCGGCCATGCACTTCACGTATTGGCGGGTTATCAGCTGGCAGGGGATCGGCCAAGCACTCAAGGCGTCGGCAGGGGAATTGGCTGGGCACTCCAGGCCTTGGCAGGGAGATCGGCCAGGCACTTCACGTATTGGCGGGTTATCAGCTGGCAGGGGAATCGGCTAGGCACTCCACGCGTCGGCAGGGGAATCGGCTGGGCACTCCACGCCTCGGCATGGGGATCGACCGGCCACTCCAGACCTTGGCTGGGAGATCGGCCAAGCACTCCACGCGACGGCAGGTCTTCACGTATTGGCGGGTTATCAGCTGGCAGAAGAATCGGCTAGGCACTCCACGCGTCGGCAGGGGAATCGGCTGGGCACTCCACGCCTCGGCATGGGGATCGACCGGGCACTCTAGGCCTTGGCAGGGAGATGGGCCAGGCACTTCACGTATTGGCGGGTTATCAGGTGGCAGGGGATCGGCCAAGCACTCCACGCGTCGGCAGGGGAATCGGCTGGGCACTCCAGGCCTTGGAAGGGAGATCGGCCAGGAACGGCACTCCAGGCCTTGGCGGGTTCCTCACTCCTCACGTATTGGCGGGTTATCAGCTGGCAGAAGAATCGGCTAGGCACTCCACGCGTCGGCAGGGGAATCGGCAGGGCACTCCAGGCCTTGGCAGGGAGATCGGCCAGGCACTTCACGTATTGGTGGGTTATTAGCTGGCAGGGGAATCGGCTAAGCACTCCACGCGTCGGCAGGGGAATCGACTGGGCACTCCAGGCCTTGGCAGGGAGATCGGCCAGGCACTTCACGTATTGGCGGGTTATCAGCTGGCAGGGGAGATTGGCCAGGCACTTCACGCGTCGGCAGGGGAATCGGCTGGGCACTCCACGCCTCGGCATGGGGATCGACCGGGCACTCCAGGCCTCGGCAGGGAGATCAGCCAGGCACTCCACGCGTCGGCAGGGGAATCGGCTGGGCACTCCAGGCCTTGGAAGGGAGATCGGCCAGGAACGGCACTCCAGGCCTTGGCGGGTTCCTCACTCCTCACGTATTGGCGGGTTATCAGCTGGCAGAAGAATCGGCTAGGCACTCCACGCGTCGGCAGGGGAATCGGCAGGGCACTCCAGGCCTTGGCAGGGAGATCGGCCAGGCACTTCACGTATTGGCGGGTTATCAGCTGGCAGGGGATCGGCCAATCACTCAAGGCGTCGGCAGGGGAATCGGCTGGGCACTCCAGGCCTTGGCAGGGAGATCGGCCAGGCACTTCACGTATTGGCGGGTTATCAGCTGGCAGGGAGATTGGCCAGGCACTTCACGCGTCGGCAGGGGAATCGGCTGGGCACTCCACGCCTCGGCATGGGGATCGACCGGGCACTCCAGGCCTCGGCAGGGAGATCAGCCAGGCACTCCACGCGTCGGCAGGGGAATCGGCTGGGCACTCCAGGCCTTGGCAGGTCTTCACGTATTGGCGGGTTATCAGCTGGCAGAAGAGTCGGCTAGGCACACCACGCGTCGGCAGGGGAATCGGCTGGGCACTCCACGCCTCGGCATGGGGATCGACCGGGCACTCCAGGCCTTGTCAGGGAGATCGGCCAGGAACGGCACTCCAGGCCTTGGCGGGTTCCTCACTCCTCACGTATTGGCGGGTTATCAGCTGGCAGAAGAATCGGCTAGGCACTCCACGCGTCGGCAGGGGAATCGACCGGGCACTCCAGGCCTTGGCAGGGAGATCGGCCAGGCACTTCACGTATTGGTGGGTTATCAGCTGGCAGGGGATCGGCCAAGCACTCCACGCGTCGGCAGGGGAATCGTCTGGGCACTCCACGCCTCGGCATGGGGATCGACCGGGCACTCCAGGCCTTGGCAGGGAGATCGGCCAGGAACGTCACGTATTGGCGGGTTATGATCTGGCAGGGGATCGGCCAAGCACTCCACGCGTCGGCAGGGGAATCGTCAGGGCACTCCACGCCTCGGCATGGGGATCGGCCAGACACTTCACGTATTGGCGGGCTATCAGCTGGCAGGGAAATCGGCTAAGCACTCCACGCGTCGGCAGGGGAATCGGCTGGGCACTCCACGCCTCGGCATGGGGATCGACCGGGCACTCCAGGCCTTGGCAGGGAGATCGGCCAGGAACGTCACGTATTGGCGGGTTATGATCTGGCAGGGGATCGGCCAAGCACTCCACGCGTCGGCAGGGGAATCGTCAGGGCACTCCACGCCTCGGCATGGGGATCGGCCAGACACTTCACGTATTGGCGGGCTATCAGCTGGCAGGGAAATCGGCTAAGCACTCCACGCGTCGGCAGGGGAATCGGCTGGGCACTCCACGCCTCGGCATGGGGATCGACCGGGCACTCCAGGCCTTGGCAGGGAGATCGGCCAGGAACGTCACGTATTGGCGGGTTATGATCTGGCAGGGGATCGGCCAAGCACTCCACGCGTCGGCAGGGGAATCGTCAGGGCACTCCACGCCTCGGCATGGGGATCGGCCAGACACTTCACGTATTGGCGGGCTATCAGCTGGCAGGGAAATCGGCTAAGCACTCCACGCGTCGGCAGGGGAATCGGCTGGGTACTCCACGCCTTGGCAGGGAGATCGGCCAGGCACTTCACGTATTGACGGGTTATCAGCTGGCATAAGAATCGGCTAGGCACTCCACGCGTCGGCAGGGGAATCGGCTGGGCACTCCACGCCTCGGCATGGGGATCGACCGGGCACTCCAGGCCTTGGCAGGGAGATCGGCCAGGAACGTCACGTATTGGCGGGTTATGATCTGGCAGGGGATCGGCCAAGCACTCCACGCGTCGGCAGGGGAATCGTCAGGGCACTCCACGCCTCGGCATGGGGATCGGCCAGACACTTCACGTATTGGCGGGCTATCAGCTGGCAGGGAAATCGGCTAAGCACTCCACGCGTCGGCAGGGGAATCGGCTGGGTACTCCACGCCTTGGCAGGGAGATCGGCCAGGCACTTCACGTATTGACGGGTTATCAGCTGGCATAAGAATCGGCTAGGCACTCCACGCGTCGGCAGGGGAATCGGCTGGGCACTCCACGCCTCGGCATGGGGATCGACCGGGCACTCCAGGCCTTGGCAGGGAGATGGGCCAGGCACCTCACGTATTGGCGGGTTATCAGCTGGCAGGGGATCGGCCAATCACTCCACGCGTCGGCAGGGGAATCGTCTGGGCACTCCAGGCCTTGGCAGGGAGATCGGCCAGGCACTTCACGTATTGGCGGGTTATCAGCTGGTAGGGGAATCGGCTAGGCACTCCACGCGTCGGCAGGGGAATCGGCTGGGTACTCCACGCCTTGGCAGGGAGATCGGCCAGGCACTTCACGTATTGACGGGTTATCAGCTGGCATAAGAATCGGCTAGGCACTCCACGCGTCGGCAGGGGAATCGGCTGGGCACTCCACGCCTTGGCATGGGGATCGACCGGGCACTCCAGGCCTCGGCAGGGAGATTGGCCAGGCACTTCACGCGTCGGCAGGGGAATCGGCTGGGCACTCCAGGCCTTGGCAGGTCTTCACGTATTGGCGGGTTATCAGCTGGCAGAAGAATCGGCTAGGCACTCCACGCGTCGGCAGGGGAATCGGCTGGGCACTCCACGCCTCGGCATGGGGATCGACCGGGCACTCCAGGCCTTGGCAGGGAGATCGGCCAGGAACGTCACGTATTGGCGGGTTATGATCTGGCAGGGGATCGGCCAAGCACTCCACGCGTCGGCAGGGGAATCGTCAGGGCACTCCACGCCTCGGCATGGGGATCGGCCAGACACTTCACGTATTGGCGGGCTATCAGCTGGCAGGGAAATCGGCTAAGCACTCCACGCGTCGGCAGGGGAATCGGCTGGGCACTCCACGCCTCAGCATGGGGATCGACCGGGCACTCCAGGCCTTGGCAGGGAGATTGGCCAGGCACCACGTATTGGCGGGTTATCAGCTGGCAGGGGATCGGCCAAGCACTCCACGCGTCGGCAGGGGAATCGTCTGGGCACTCCAGGCCTTGGCAGGGAGATCGGCCAGGCACTTCACGTATTGGCGGGTTATCAGCTGGTAGGGGAATCGGCTAGGCACTCCACGCCTCGGCATGGGGATCGACCGGGCACTCCAGGCCTTGGCAGGGAGATTTGTTAGGCACTTCATGCGTCGGCAGGGGAATCGGCTGGGCACTCCACGCCTCGGCATGGAGATCGACCGGGCACTCCAGGCCTCGGCAGGGAGATCAGCCAGGCACTCCACGCGACGGCAGGGGAATCGGTTGGGCACTTCAGGCCTTGGCAGGTCTTCACGTATTGGCGGGTTATCAGCTGGCAGAAGAATCGGCTAGGCACTCCACGCGTCGGCAGGGGAATCGGCTGGGCACTCCACGCCTCGGCATGGGGATCGACCGGGCACTCCAGGCCTTGGCAGGGAGATCGGCCAGGCACGGCACTCCAGGCCTTGGCAGGTCTTCACGTATTGGCGGGTTATCAGCTGGCAGAAGAATCGGCTAGGCACTCCACGCGTCGGCAGGGGAATCGGCTGGGCACTCCACGCCTCGGCATGGGGATCGACCGGGCACTCCAGGCCTTGGCAGGGAGATCGGCCAGGCACTTCACGTATTGGCGGGTTATCAGCTGGCAGGGGATCGGCCAAGCACTCCACGCGTCGGCAGGGGAATCGTCTGGGCACTCCAGGCCTTGGCAGGGAGATCGGCCAGGCACTTCACGTATTGGCGGGTTATCAGCTGGCAGGGGAATCGGCTAGGCACTCCACGCGTCGGCAGGGGGATCCGCAGGGCACTCCACGCCTCGGCATGGGGATCGACCGGGCACTCCAGGCCTCGGCAGGGAGATCAGCCAGGCACTCCACGCGACGGCAGGGGAATCGGCTGGGCACTCCAGGCCTTGGCAGGTCTTCACGTATTGGCGGGTTATCAGCTGGCAGAAGAATCGGCTAGGCACTCCACGCGTCGGCAGGGGAATCGGCTGGGCACTCCACGCCTCGGCATGGGGATCGACCGGGCACTCCAGGCCTTGGCAGGGAGATCGGCCAGGCACGGCACTCCAGGCCTTGGCAGGTCTTCACGTATTGGTGGGTTATTAGCTGGCAGGGGAATCGGCTAAGCACTCCACGCGTCGGCAGGGGAATCGACTGGGCACTCCACGCCTCGGCATGGGGATCGACCGGGCACTCCAGGCCTTGGCAGGGAGATTGGCCAGGCACCACGTATTGGCGGGTTATCAGCTGGCAGGGGATCGGCCAAGCACTCCACGCGTCGGCAGGGGAATCGTCTGGGCACTCCAGGCCTTGGCAGGGAGATCGGCCAGGCACTTCACGTATTGGCGGGTTATCAGCTGGTAGGGGAATCGGCTAGGCACTCCACGCCTCGGCATGGGGATCGACCGGGCACTCCAGGCCTTGGCAGGGAGATTTGTTAGGCACTTCACGCGTCGGCAGGGGAATCGGCTGGGCACTCCACGCCTCGGCATGGGGATCGACCGGGCACTCCAGGCCTCGGCAGGGAGATCAGCCAGGCACTCCACGCGACGGCAGGGGAATCGGTTGGGCACTCCAGGCCTTGGCAGGTCTTCACGTATTGGCGGGTTATCAGCTGGCAGAAGAATCGGCTAGGCACTCCACGCGTCGGCAGGGGAATCGGCTGGGCACTCCACGCCTCGGCATGGGGATCGACCGGGCACTCCAGGCCTTGGCAGGGAGATCGGCCAGGCACGGCACTCCAGGCCTTGGCAGGTCTTCACGTATTGGCGGGTTATCAGCTGGCAGAAGAATCGGCTAGGCACTCCACGCGTCGGTAGGGGAATCGGCTGGGCACTTCACGCCTCGGCATGGGGATCGACCGGGCACTCCAGGCCTTGGCAGGGAGATTGGCCAGGCACTTCACGTATTGGCGGGTTATCAGCTGGCAGGGGATCGGCCAAGCACTCCACGCGTCGGCAGGGGAATCGGCTGGGCCTCCAGGCCTTGGCAGGGAGATCGGCCAGGCACTTCACGTATTGGCGGGTTATCAGCTGGCAGGGGATCGGCCAAGCACTCCACGCGTCGGCTGGGGAATCGTCTGGGCACTCCAGGCCTTGGCAGGGAGATCGGCCAGGCACTTCACGTAATGGCGGGTTATCAGCTGGCAGGGGATCGGCCAAGCACTCCACGCGACGGCAGGGGAATCGGCTGGGCACACCACGCCTCGGCATGGGGATCGACCGGGCACTCCAGGCCTTGGCAGGGAGATCGGCCAGGCACTTCACGTATTGGCGGGTTATCAGCTGGCAGGGGATCGGCCAAGCACTCCACGCGTCGGCAGGGGAATTGGCTGGGCACTCCAGGCCTTGGCAGGGAGATCGGCCAGGCACTTCACGTATTGGCGGGTTATCAGCTGGCAGGGGAATCGGCTAGGCACTCCACGCGTCGGCAGGGGAATCGGCTGGGCACTCCACGCCTCGGCATGGGGATCGACCGGCCACTCCAGGCCTTGGCTGGGAGATCGGCCAAGCACTCCACGCGACGGCAGGTCTTCACGTATTGGCGGGTTATCAGCTGGCAGAAGAATCGGCTAGGCACTCCACGCGTCGGTAGGGGAATCGGCTGGGCACTCCACGACTCGGCATGGGGATCGACCGGGCACTCCAGGCCTTGGCAGGGAGATTGGCCAGGCACTTCACGTATTGGCGGGTTATCGGCTGGGGAATCGGCTGGGCCTCCAGGCCTTGGCAGGGAGATCGGCCAGGCACTTCACGTATTGGCGGGTTATCAGCTGGCAGGGGATCGGCCAAGCACTCCACGCGTCGGCTGGGGAATCGTCTGGGCACTCCAGGCCTTGGCAGGGAGATCGGCCAGGCACTTCACGTAATGGCGGGTTATCAGCTGGCAGGGGATCGGCCAAGCACTCCACGCGACGGCAGGGGAATCGGCTGGGCACACCACGCCTCGGCATGGGGATCGACCGGGCACTCCAGGCCTTGGCAGGGAGATCGGCCAGGCACTTCACGTATTGGCGGGTTATCAGCTGGCAGGGGATCGGCCAAGCACTCCACGCGTCGGCAGGGGAATTGGCTGGGCACTCCAGGCCTTGGCAGGGAGATCGGCCAGGCACTTCACGTATTGGCGGGTTATCAGCTGGCAGGGGATCGGCCAAGCACTCAAGGCGTCGGCAGGGGAATTGGCTGGGCACTCCAGGCCTTGGCAGGGAGATCGGCCAGGCACTTCACGTATTGGCGGGTTATCAGCTGGCAGGGGAATCGGCTAGGCACTCCACGCGTCGGCAGGGGAATCGGCTGGGCACTCCACGCCTCGGCATGGGGATCGACCGGCCACTCCAGGCCTTGGCTGGGAGATCGGCCAAGCACTCCACGCGACGGCAGGTCTTCACGTATTGGCGGGTTATCAGCTGGCAGAAGAATCGGCTAGGCACTCCACGCGTCGGCAGGGGAATCGGCTGGGCACTCCACGCCTCGGCATGGGGATCGACCGGGCACTCTAGGCCTTGGCAGGGAGATGGGCCAGGCACTTCACGTATTGGCGGGTTATCAGCTGGCAGGGGATCGGCCAATCACTCCACGCGTCGGCAGGGGAATCGTCTGGGCACTCCAGGCCTTGGCAGGGAGATCGGCCAGGCACTTCACGTATTGGCGGGTTATCAGCTGGTAGGGGAATCGGCTAGGCACTCCACGCGTCGGCAGGGGAATCGGCTGGGTACTCCACGCCTTGGCAGGGAGATCGGCCAGGCACTTCACATATTGACGGGTTATCAGCTGGCATAAGAATCGGCTAGGCACTCCACGCGTCGGCAGGGGAATCGGCTGGGCACTCCACGCCTCGGCATGGGGATCGACCGGGCACTCCAGGCCTCGGCAGGGAGATTGGCCAGGCACTTCACGCGTCGGCAGGGGAATCGGCTGGGCACTCCAGGCCTTGGCAGGGAGATCGGCCAGGCACTTCACGTATTGGTGGGTTATTAGCTGGCAGGGGAATCGGCTAAGCACTCCACGCGTCGGCAGGGGAATCGACTGGGCACTCCACGCCTCGGCATGGGGATCGACCGGGCCCTCCAGGCCTCGGCAGGGAGATTGGCCAGGCACTTCACGCGTCGGCAGGGGAATCGGCTGGGCACTCCAGGCCTTGGCAGGGAGATCGGCCAGGCACGGCACTCCAGGCCTTGGCAGGTCTTCACGTATTGGTGGGTTATTAGCTGGCAGGGGAATCGGCTAAGCACTCCACGCGTCGGCAGGGGAATCGACTGGGCACTCCACGCCTCGGCATGGGGATCGACCGGGCACTCCAGGCCTTGGCAGGGAGATTGGCCAGGCACCACGTATTGGCGGGTTATCAGCTGGCAGGGGATCGGCCAAGCACTCCACGCGTCGGCAGGGGAATCGTCTGGGCACTCCAGGCCTTGGCAGGGAGATCGGCCAGGCACTTCACGTATTGGCGGGTTATCAGCTGGTAGGGGAATCGGCTAGGCACTCCACGCCTCGGCATGGGGATCGACCGGGCACTCCAGGCCTTGGCAGGGAGATTTGTTAGGCACTTCACGCGTCGGCAGGGGAATCGGCTGGGCACTCCACGCCTCGGCATGGGGATCGACCGGGCACTCCAGGCCTCGGCAGGGAGATCAGCCAGGCACTCCACGCGACGGCAGGGGAATCGGTTGGGCACTCCAGGCCTTGGCAGGTCTTCACGTATTGGCGGGTTATCAGCTGGCAGAAGAATCGGCTAGGCACTCCACGCGTCGGCAGGGGAATCGGCTGGGCACTCCACGCCTCGGCATGGGGATCGACCGGGCACTCCAGGCCTTGGCAGGGGAGATCGGCCAGGCACGGCACTCCAGGCCTTGGCAGGTCTTCACGTATTGGCGGGTTATCAGCTGGCAGAAGAATCGGCTAGGCACTCCACGCGTCGGTAGGGGAATCGGCTGGGCACTTCACGCCTCGGCATGGGGATCGACCGGGCACTCCAGGCCTTGGCAGGGAGATTGGCCAGGCACTTCACGTATTGGCGGGTTATCAGCTGGCAGGGGATCGGCCAAGCACTCCACGCGTCGGCAGGGGAATCGGCTGGGCCTCCAGGCCTTGGCAGGGAGATCGGCCAGGCACTTCACGTATTGGCGGGTTATCAGCTGGCAGGGGATCGGCCAAGCACTCCACGCGTCGGCTGGGGAATCGTCTGGGCACTCCAGGCCTTGGCAGGGAGATCGGCCAGGCACTTCACGTAATGGCGGGTTATCAGCTGGCAGGGGATCGGCCAAGCACTCCACGCGACGGCAGGGGAATCGGCTGGGCACACCACGCCTCGGCATGGGGATCGACCGGGCACTCCAGGCCTTGGCAGGGAGATCGGCCAGGCACTTCACGTATTGGCGGGTTATCAGCTGGCAGGGGATCGGCCAAGCACTCCACGCGTCGGCAGGGGAATTGGCTGGGCACTCCAGGCCTTGGCAGGGAGATCGGCCAGGCACTTCACGTATTGGCGGGTTATCAGCTGGCAGGGGGAATCGGCTAGGCACTCCACGCGTCGGCAGGGGAATCGGCTGGGCACTCCACGCCTCGGCATGGGGATCGACCGGCCACTCCAGGCCTTGGCTGGGAGATCGGCCAAGCACTCCACGCGACGGCAGGTCTTCACGTATTGGCGGGTTATCAGCTGGCAGAAGAATCGGCTAGGCACTCCACGCGTCGGTAGGGGAATCGGCTGGGCACTCCACGACTCGGCATGGGGATCGACCGGGCACTCCAGGCCTTGGCAGGGAGATTGGCCAGGCACTTCACGTATTGGCGGGTTATCGGCTGGGGAATCGGCTGGGCCTCCAGGCCTTGGCAGGGAGATCGGCCAGGCACTTCACGTATTGGCGGGTTATCAGCTGGCAGGGGATCGGCCAAGCACTCCACGCGTCGGCTGGGGAATCGTCTGGGCACTCCAGGCCTTGGCAGGGAGATCGGCCAGGCACTTCACGTAATGGCGGGTTATCAGCTGGCAGGGGATCGGCCAAGCACTCCACGCGACGGCAGGGGAATCGGCTGGGCACACCACGCCTCGGCATGGGGATCGACCGGGCACTCCAGGCCTTGGCAGGGAGATCGGCCAGGCACTTCACGTATTGGCGGGTTATCAGCTGGCAGGGGATCGGCCAAGCACTCCACGCGTCGGCAGGGGAATTGGCTGGGCACTCCAGGCCTTGGCAGGGAGATCGGCCAGGCACTTCACGTATTGGCGGGTTATCAGCTGGCAGGGGATCGGCCAAGCACTCAAGGCGTCGGCAGGGGAATTGGCTGGGCACTCCAGGCCTTGGCAGGGAGATCGGCCAGGCACTTCACGTATTGGCGGGTTATCAGCTGGTAGGGGAATCGGCTAGGCACTCCACGCGTCGGCAGGGGAATCGGCTGGGCACTCCACGCCTCGGCATGGGGATCGACCGGGCACTCCAGGCCTCGGCAGGGAGATTGGCCAGGCACTTCACGCGTCGGCAGGGGAATCGGCTGGGCACTCCAGGCCTTGGCAGGGAGATCGGCCAGGCACTTCACGTATTGGCGGGTTATCAGCTGGTAGGGGAATCGGCTAGGCACTCCACGCGTCGGCAGGGGAATCGGCTGGGCACTCCACGCCTCGGCATGGGGATCGACCGGGCACTCCAGGCCTTGGCAGGGAGATGGGCCAGGCACTTCACGTATTGGCGGGTTATCAGCTGGCAGGGGATCGGCCAATCACTCCACGCGTCGGCAGGGGAATCGTCTGGGCACTCCAGGCCTTGGCAGGGAGATCGGCCAGGCACTTCACGTATTGGCGGGTTATCAGCTGGTAGGGGAATCGGCTAGGCACTCCACGCGTCGGCAGGGGAATCGGCTGGGTACTCCACGCCTTGGCAGGGAGATCGGCCAGGCACTTCACATATTGACGGGTTATCAGCTGGCATAAGAATCGGCTAGGCACTCCACGCGTCGGCAGGGGAATCGGCTGGGCACTCCACGCCTCGGCATGGGGATCGACCGGGCACTCCAGGCCTCGGCAGGGAGATTGGCCAGGCACTTCACGCGTCGGCAGGGGAATCGGCTGGGCACTCCAGGCCTTGGCAGGGAGATCGGCCAGGCACTTCACGTATTGGTGGGTTATTAGCTGGCAGGGGAATCGGCTAAGCACTCCACGCGTCGGCAGGGGAATCGACTGGGCACTCCACGCCTCGGCATGGGGATCGACCGGGCCCTCCAGGCCTTGGCAGGGAGATGGGCCAGGCACTTCACGTATTGGCGGGTTATCAGCTGGCAGGGGATCGGCCAAGCACTCCACGCCTCGGCATGGGGATCGACCGGGCACTCTAGGCCTTGGCAGGGAGATGGGCCAGGCACTTCACGTATTGGCGGGTTATCAGCTGGCAGGGGATCGGCCAATCACTCCACGCGTCGGCAGGGGAATCGTCTGGGCACTCCAGGCCTTGGCAGGGAGATCGGCCAGGCACTTCACGTATTGGCGGGTTATCAGCTGGTAGGGGAATCGGCTAAGCACTCCACGCGTCGGCAGGGGAATCGACTGGGCACTCCACGCCTCGGCATGGGGATCGGCCAGGCACTTCACGTATTGGCGGGTTATCAGCTGGTAGGGGAATCGGCTAGGCACTCCACGCGTCGGCAGGGGAATCGGCTGGGTACTCCACGCCTTGGCAGGGAGATCGGCCAGGCACTTCACATATTGACGGGTTATCAGCTGGCATAAGAATCGGCTAGGCACTCCACGCGTCGGCAGGGGAATCGGCTGGGCACTCCAGGCCTTGGCAGGGAGATCGGCCAGGCACTTCACGTATTGGTGGGTTATTAGCTGGCAGGGGAATCGGCTAAGCACTCCACGCGTCGGCAGGGGAATCGACTGGGCACTCCACGCCTCGGCATGGGGATCGACCGGGCACTCCAGGCCTTGGCTGGGAGATCGGCCAAGCACTCCACGCGACGGCAGGTCTTCACGTATTGGCGGGTTATCAGCTGGCAGAAGAATCGGCTAGGCACTCCACGCGTCGGCAGGGAGATCGGCCAGGCACTTCACGTATTGGTGGGTTATTAGCTGGCAGGGGAATCGGCTAAGCACTCCACGCGTCGGCAGGGGAATCGACTGGGCACTCCACGCCTCGGCATGGGGATCGACCGGGCACTCCAGGCCTTGGCAGGGAGATGGGCCAGGCACTTCACGTATTGGCGGGTTATCAGCTGGCAGGGGATCGGCCAAGCACTCCACGCGTCGGCAGGGGAATCGGCTGGGCACTCCAGGCCTTGGAAGGGAGATCGGCCAGGCACTTCACGTATTGGCGGGTTATCAGCTGGCAGGGGAATCGGCTAGGCACTCCACGCGTCGGCAGGGGGATCGGCAGGGCACTCCACGCCTCGGCATGGGGATCGACCGGGCACTCCAGGCCTCGGCAGGGAGATCAGCCAGGCACTCCACGCGACGGCAGGGGAATCGGCTGGGCACTCCAGGCCTTGGCAGGTCTTCACGTATTGGCGGGTTATCAGCTGGCAGAAGAATCGGCTAGGCACTCCACGCGTCGGCAGGGGAATCGGCTGGGCACTCCACGCGTCGGCAGGGGAATCGACTGGGCACTCCACGCCTCGGCATGGGGATCGACCGGGCACTCCAGGCCTTGGCAGGGAGATTGGCCAGGCACCATGTATTGGCGGGTTATCAGCTGGCAGGGGATCGGCCAAGCACTCCACGCGTCGGCAGGGGAATCGTCTGGGCACTCCAGGCCTCGGCATGGGGATCGACCGGGCACTCCAGGCCTTGGCAGGGAGATCGGCCAGGCACGGCACTCCAGGCCTTGGCAGGTCTTCACGTATTGGTGGGTTATTAGCTGGCAGGGGAATCGGCTAAGCACTCCACGCGTCGGCAGGGGAATCGACTGGGCACTCCACGCCTCGGCATGGGGATCGACCGGGCACTCCAGGCCTTGGCAGGGAGATTGGCCAGGCACCACGTATTGGCGGGTTATTAGCTGGCAGGGGATCGGCCAAGCACTCCACGCGTCGGCAGGGGAATCGTCTGGGCACTCCAGGCCTTGGCAGGGAGATCGGCCAGGCACTTCACGTATTGGCGGGTTATCAGCTGGTAGGGGAATCGGCTAGGCACTCCACGCCTCGGCATGGGGATCGACCGGGCACTCCAGGCCTTGGCAGGGAGATTTGTTAGGCACTTCACGCGTCGGCAGGGGAATCGGCTGGGCACTCCACGCCTCGGCATGGGGATCGACCGGGCACTCCAGGCCTCGGCAGGGAGATCAGCCAGGCACTCCACGCGACGGCAGGGGAATCGGTTGGGCACTCCAGGCCTTGGCAGGTCTTCACGTATTGGCGGGTTATCAGCTGGCAGAAGAATCGGCTAGGCACTCCACGCGTCGGCAGGGGAATCGGCTGGGCACTCCACGCCTCGGCATGGGGATCGACCGGGCACTCCAGGCCTTGGCAGGGAGATCGGCCAGGCACGGCACTCCAGGCCTTGGCAGGTCTTCACGTATTGGCGGGTTATCAGCTGGCAGAAGAATCGGCTAGGCACTCCACGCGTCGGCAGGGGAATCGGCTGGGCACTCCACGCCTCGGCATGGGGATCGACCGGGCACTCCAGGCCTTGGCAGGGAGATTGGCCAGGCACTTCACGTATTGGCGGGTTATCAGCTGGCAGGGGATCGGCCAAGCACTCCACGCGTCGGCAGGGGAATCGTCTGGGCACTCCAGGCCTTGGCAGGGAGATCGGCCAGGCATTTCACGTATTGGCGGGTTATCAGCTGGCAGGGGAATCGGCTAGGCACTCCACGCGTCGGCAGGGGGATCGGCAGGGCACTCCACGCCTCGGCATGGGGATCGACCGGGCACTCCAGGCCTCGGCAGGGAGATCAGCCAGGCACTCCACGCGACGGCAGGGGAATCGGCTGGGCACTCCAGGCCTTGGCAGGTCTTCACGTATTGGCGGGTTATCAGCTGGCAGAAGAATCGGCTAGGCACTCCACGCGTCGGCAGGGGAATCGGCTGGGCACTCCACGCCTCGGCATGGGGATCGACCGGGCACTCCAGGCATTGGCAGGGAGATCGGCCAGGCACGGCACTCCAGGCCTTGGCAGGTCTTCACGTATTGGCGGGTTATCAGCTGGCAGAAGAATCGGCTAGGCACTCCACGCGTCGGCAGGGGAAGCGGCTGGGCACTCCACGCCTCGGCATGGGGATCGACCGGGCACTCCAGGCCTTGTCAGGGAGATCGGCCAGGAACGGCACTCCAGGCCTTGGCGGGTTCCTCACTCCTCACGTATTGGCGGGTTATCAGCTGGCAGAAGAATCGGCTAGGCACTCCACGCGTCGGCAGGGGAATCGACCGGGCACTCCAGGCCTTGGCAGGGAGATCGGCCAGGCACTTCACGTAATGGCGGGTTATCAGCTGGCAGGGGATCGGCCAAGCACTCCACGCGTCGGCAGGGGAATCGTCTGGGCACTCCAGGCCTTGGCAGGGAGATCGGCCAGGCACTTCACGTATTGGCGGGTTATCAGCTGGCAGGGGAATCGGCTAGGCACTCCACGCGTCGGCAGGGGGATCGGCAGGGCACTCCACGCCTCGGCATGGGGATCGACCGGGCACTCCAGGCCTTGGCAGGGAGATCGGCCAGGCACTTCACGTATTGGCGGGTTATCAGCTGGCAGGGGATCGGCCAAGCACTCCACTCGTCGGCAGGGGAATCGGCTGGGCCTCCAGGCCTTGGCAGGGAGATCGGCCAGGCACTTCACGTATTGGCGGGTTATCAGCTGGCAGGGGATCGGCCAAGCACTCCACGCGTCGGCTGGGGAATCGTCTGGGCACTCCAGGCCTTGGCAGGGAGATCGGCCAGGCACTTCACGTAATGGCGGGTTATCAGCTGGCAGGGGATCGGCCAAGCACTCCACGCGACGGCAGGGGAGTCGGCTGGGCACACCACGCCTCGGCATGGGGATCGACCGGGCACTCCAGGCCTTGGCAGGGAGATCGGCCAGGCACTTCACGTATTGGCGGGTTATCAGCTGGCAGGGGATCGGCCAAGCACTCCACGCGTCGGCAGGGGAATTGGCTGGGCACTCCAGGCCTTGGCAGGGAGATCGGCCAGGCACTTCACGTATTGGCGGGTTATCAGCTGGCAGGGGATCGGCCAAGCACTCAAGGCGTCGGCAGGGGAATTGGCTGGGCACTCCAGGCCTTGGCAGGGAGATCGGCCAGGCACTTCACGTATTGGCGGGTTATCAGCTGGCAGGGGAATCGGCTAGGCACTCCACGCGTCGGCAGGGGAATCGGCTGGGCACTCCACGCCTCGGCATGGGGATCGACCGGCCACTCCAGGCCTTGGCTGGGAGATCGGCCAAGCACTCCACGCGACGGCAGGTCTTCACGTATTGGCGGGTTATCAGCTGGCAGAAGAATCGGCTAGGCACTCCACGCGTCGGCAGGGGAATCGGCTGGGCACTCCACGCCTCGGCATGGGGATCGACCGGGCACTCTAGGCCTTGGCAGGGAGATGGGCCAGGCACTTCACGTATTGGCGGGTTATCAGCTGGCAGGGGATCGGCCAATCACTCCACGCGTCGGCAGGGGAATCGTCTGGGCACTCCAGGCCTTGGCAGGGAGATCGGCCAGGCACTTCACGTATTGGCGGGTTATCAGCTGGTAGGGGAATCGGCTAGGCACTCCACGCGTCGGCAGGGGAATCGGCTGGGTACTCCACGCCTTGGCAGGGAGATCGGCCAGGCACTTCACATATTGACGGGTTATCAGCTGGCATAAGAATCGGCTAGGCACTCCACGCGTCGGCAGGGGAATCGGCTGGGCCCTCCACGCCTCGGCATGGGGATCGACCGGGCACTCCAGGCCTCGGCAGGGAGATTGGCCAGGCACTTCACGCGTCGGCAGGGGAATCGGCTGGGCACTCCAGGCCTTGGCAGGGAGATCGGCCAGGCACTTCACGTATTGGTGGGTTATTAGCTGGCAGGGGAATCGGCTAAGCACTCCACGCGTCGGCAGGGGAATCGACTGGGCACTCCACGCCTCGGCATGGGGATCGACCGGGCACTCCAGGCCTTGGCAGGGAGATGGGCCATGCACTTCACGTATTGGCGGGTTATCAGCTGGCAGGGGATCGGCCAAGCACTCCACGCGTCGGCAGGGGAATCGGCTGGGCACTCCAGGCCTTGGAAGGGAGATCGGCCAGGAACGGCACTCCAGGCCTTGGCGGGTTCCTCACTCCTCACGTATTGGCGGGTTATCAGCTGGCAGAAGAATCGGCTAGGCACTCCACGCGTCGGCAGGGAAATCGACCGGGCACTCCAGGCCTTGGCAGGGAGATTGGCCAGGCACTTCACGTATTGGCGGGTTATCAGCTGGCAGGGGATCGGCCAAGCACTCCACGCGTCGGCAGGGGAATCGTCGGGGCACTCCAGGCCTTGGCAGGGAGATCGGCCAGGCACTTCACGTATTGGCGGGTTATCAGCTGGCAGGGGAATCGGCTAGGCACTCCACGCGTCGGCAGGGGGATCGGCAGGGCACTCCAGGCCTTGGCAGGGAGATCGGCCAGGCACTTCACGTATTGGTGGGTTATTAGCTGGCAGGGGAATCGGCTAAGCACTCCACGCGTCGGCAGGGGAATCGACTGGGCACTCCACGCCTCGGCATGGGGATCGACCGGGCACTCTAGGCCTTGGCAGGGAGCTTGGCCAGGCACTTCACGTATTGGCGGGTTATCAGCTGGCAGGGGATCGGCCAAGCACTCCACGCGTCGGCAGGGGAATCGGCTGGGCACTCCAGGCCTTGGAAGGGAGATCGGCCAGGCACTTCACGTATTGGCGGGTTATCAGCTGGCAGGGGATCGGCCAAGCACTCAAGGCGTCGGCAGGGGAATCGGCTGGGCACTCCAGGCCTCGGCATGGGGATCGACCGGGCACTCCAGGCCTCGGCAGGGAGATCAGCCAGGCACTCCACGCGTCGGCAGGGGAATCGGCTGGGCACTCCAGGCCTTGGCAGGTCTTCACGTACTGGCGGGTTATCAGCTGGCGGAAGAATCGGCTAGGCACACCACGCGTCGGCAGGGGAATCGGCTGGGCACTCCACGCCTCGGCATGGGGATCGACCGGGCACTCCAGGCCTTGTCAGGGAGATCGGCCAGGCACTCCACGCGTCGGCAGGGGAATCGGCTGGGCACTCCACGCCTCGGCATGGGGATCGACCGGGCACTCCAGGCCTTGGCAGGGAGATCGGCCAGGCACTTCACGTATTGGTGGGTTATTAGCTGGCAGGGGAATCGGCTAAGCACTCCACGCGTCGGCAGGGGAATCGACTGGGCACTCCACGCCTCGGCATGGGGATCGACCGGGCACTCTAGGCCTTGGCAGGGAGCTTGGCCAGGCACTTCACGTATTGGCGGGTTATCAGCTGGCAGGGGATCGGCCAAGCACTCCACGTGTCGGCAGGGGAATCGGCTGGGCACTCCAGGCCTTGGAAGGGAGATCGGCCAGGCACTTCACGTATTGGCGGGTTATCAGCTGGCAGGGAGATTGGCCAGGCACTTCACGCGTCGGCAGGGGAATCGGCTGGGCATTCCACGCCTCGGCATGGGGATCGACCGGGCACTCCAGGCCTCGGCAGGGAGATCAGCCAGGCACTCCACGCGTCGGCAGGGGAATCGGCTGGGCACTCCAGGCCTTGGCAGGTCTTCACGTACTGGCGGGTTATCAGCTGGCGGAAGAATCGGCTAGGCACACCACGCGTCGGCAGGGGAATCGGCTGGGCACTCCACGCCTCGGCATGGGGATCGACCGGGCACTCCAGGCCTTGTCAGGGAGATCGGCCAGGAACGGCACTCCAGGCCTTGGCGGGTTCCTCACTCCTCACGTATTGGCGGGTTATCAGCTGGCAGAAGAATCGGCTAGGCACTCCACGCGTCGGCAGGGGAATCGACCGGGCACTCCAGGCCTTGGCAGGGAGATTGGCCAGGCACTTCACGTATTGGCGGGTTATCAGCTGGCAGGGGATCGGCCAAGCACTCCACGCGTCGGCAGGGGTATCGTCTGGGCACTCCAGGCCTTGGCAGGGAGATCGGCCAGGCACTTCACGTATTGGCGGGTTATCAGCTGGCAGGGGAATCGGCTAGGCACTCCACGCGTCGGCAGGGGGATCGGCAGGGCACTCCACGCCTCGGCATGGGGATCGACCGGGCACTCCAGGCCTTGGCAGGGAGATCGGCCAGGCACTTCACGTATTGGCGGGTTATCAGCTGGCAGGGGATCGGCCAAGCACTCCACGCGTCGGCAGGGGAATCGGCTGGGCCTCCAGGCCTTGGCAGGGAGATCGGCCAGGCACTTCACGTATTGGCGGGTTATCAGCTGGCAGGGGATCGGCCAAGCACTCCACGCGTCGGCTGGGGAATCGTCTGGGCACTCCAGGCCTTGGCAGGGAGATCGGCCAGGCACTTCACGTAATGGCGGGTTATCAGCTGGCAGGGGATCGGCCAAGCACTCCACGCGACGGCAGGGGAATCGGCTGGGCACACCACGCCTCGGCATGGGGATCGACCGGGCACTTTAGGCCTTGGCAGGGAGATCGGCCAGGCACTTCACGTATTGGCGGGTTATCAGCTGGCAGGGGATCGGCCAAGCACTCCACGCGTCGGCAGGGGAATTGGCTGGGCACTCCAGGCCTTGGCAGGGAGATCGGCCAGGCACTTCACGTATTGGCGGGTTATCAGCTGGCAGGGGATCGGCCAAGCACTCCACGCGTCGGCAGGGGAATTGGCTGGGCACTCCAGGCCTTGGCAGGGAGATCGGCCAGGCACTTCACGTATTGGCGGGTTATCAGCTGGCAGGGGAATCGGCTAGGCACTCCACGCGTCGGCAGGGGAATCGGCTGGGCACTCCACGCCTCGGCATGGGGATCGACCGGCCACTCCAGGCCTTGGCTGGGAGATCGGCCAAGCACTCCACGCGACGGCAGGTCTTCACGTATTGGCGGGTTATCAGCTGGCAGAAGAATCGGCTAGGCACTCCACGCGTCGGCAGGGGAATCGGCTGGGCACTCCACGCCTCGGCATGGGGATCGACCGGGCACTCTAGGCCTTGGCAGGGAGATGGGCCAGGCACTTCACGTATTGGCGGGTTATCAGCTGGCAGGGGATCGGCCAATAACTCCACGCGTCGGCAGGGGAATCGTCTGGGCACTCCAGGCCTTGGCAGGGAGATCGGCCAGGCACTTCACGTATTGGCGGGTTATCAGCTGGTAGGGGAATCGGCTAGGCACTCCACGCGTCGGCAGGGGAATCGGCTGGGTACTCCACGCCTTGGCAGGGAGATCGGCCAGGCACTTCACGTATTGACGGGTTATCAGCTGGCATAAGAATCGGCTAGGCACTCCACGAGTCGGCAGGGGAATCGGCTGGACACTCCACGCCTCGGCATGGGGATCGACCGGGCACTCCAGGCCTCGGCAGGGAGATTGGCCAGGCACTTCACGCGTCGGCAGGGGAATCGGCTGGGCACTCCATGCCTTGGCAGGTCTTCACGTATTGGCGGGTTATCAGCTGGCAGAAGAATCGGCTAGGCACTCCACGCGTCGGCAGGGGAATCGGCTGGGCACTCCACGCCTCGGCATGGGGATCGACCGGGCACTCCAGGCCTTGGCAGGGAGATCGGCCAGGAACGTCACGTATTGGCGGGTTATGATCTGGCAGGGGATCGGCCAAGCACTCCACGCGTCGGCAGGGGAATCGTCAGGGCACTCCACGCCTCGGCATGGGGATCGGCCAGGCACTTCACGTATTGGCGGGCTATCAGCTGGCAGGGGAATCGGCTAAGCACTCCACGCGTCGGCAGGGGAATCGGCTGGGCACTCCACGCCTCGGCATGGGGATCGACCGGGCACTCCAGGCCTTGGCAGGGAGATTGGCCAGGCACCACGTATTGGCGGGTTATCAGCTGGCAGGGGATCGGCCAAGCACTTCACGCGTCGGCAGGGGAGTCGTCTGGGCACTCCAGGCCTTGGCAGGGAGATCGGCCAGGCACTTCACATATTGGCGGGTTATCAGCTGGTAGGGGGAATCGGCTAGGCACTCCACGCCTCGGCATGGGGATCGACCGGGCACTCCAGGCCTTGGCAGGGAGATTTGTTAGGCACTTCACGCGTCGGCAGGGGAATCGGCTGGGCACTCCACGCCTCGGCATGGGGATCGACCGGGCACTCCAGGCCTCGGCAGGGAGATCAGCCAGGCACTCCACGCGACGGCAGGGGAATCGGTTGGGCACTCCAGGCCTTGGCAGGTCTTAACGTATTGGCGGGTTATCAGCTGGCAGAAGAATCGGCTAGGCACTCCACGCGTCGGCAGGGGAATCGGCTGGGCACTCCACGCCTCGGCATGGGGATCGACCGGGCACTCCAGGCCTTGGCAGGGAGATCGGCCAGGCACGGCACTCCAGGCCTTGGCAGGTCTTCACGTATTGGCGGGTTATCAGCTGGCAGAAGAATCGGCTAGGCACTCCACGCGTCGGCAGGGGAATCGGCTGGGCACTCCACGCCTCGGCATGGGGATCGACCGGGCACTCCAGGCCTTGGCAGGGAGATTGGCCAGGCACTTCACGTATTGGCGGGTTATCAGCTGGCAGGGGATCGGCCAAGCACTTCACGCGTCGGCAGGGGAATCGTCTAAGCACTCCAGGCCTTGGCAGGGAGATCGGCCAGGCACTTCACGTATTGGCGGGTTATCAGCTGGCAGGGGAATCGGCTAGGCACTCCACGCGTCGGCAGGGGGATCGGCAGGGCACTCCACGCCTCGGCATGGGGATCGACCGGGCACTCCAGGCCTCGGCAGGGAGATCAGCCAGGCACTCCACGCGACGGCAGGGGAATCGGCTGGGCACTCCAGGCCTTGGCAGGTCTTCACGTATTGGCGGGTTATCAGCTGGCAGAAGAATCGGCTAGGCACTCCACGCGTCGGCAGGGGAATCGGCTGGGCACTCCACGCCTCGGCATGGGGATCGACCGGGCACTCCAGGCATTGGCAGGGAGATCGGCCAGGCACGGCACTCCAGGCCTTGGCAGGTCTTTACGTATTGGCGGGTTATCAGCTGGCAGAAGAATCGGCTAGGCACTCCACGCGTCGGCAGGGGAATCGGCTGGGCACTCCACGCCTCGGCATGGGGATCGACCGGGCACTCCAGGCCTTGGCAGGGAGATTGGCCAGGCACTTCACGTATTGGCGGGCTATCAGCTGGCAGGGGATCGTCTGGGCACTCCAGGCCTTGGCAGGGAGATCGGCCAGGCACTTCACGTATTGGCGGGATATCAGCTGGCAGGGGATCGGCCAAGCACTCCACGCGTCGGAAGGGGAATCGGCTGGGCACTCCAGGCCTTGGCAGGGAGATCGGCCAGGCACTTCACGTATTGGCGGGTTATCAGCTGGCAGGGGAATTGGCTAGGCTCTCCACGCCTCAGTATGGGGATCGACCGGGCACTCCAGGCCTTGGCAGGGAGATTGGCCAGGCACTTCACGCGTCGGCAGGGGAATCGGCTGGGCACTCCACGCCTCGGCATGGGGATCGACCGAACACTCCAGGCCTCGGCAGGGAGATTGGCCAGGCACTTCACGTATTGGCGGGCTATCAGCTGGCAGGGGATCGGCCAAGCACTCCACGCGTCGGCAGGGGAATCGGCTGGGCGTCCAGGCCTTGGCAGGGAGATCGGCCAGGCACTTCACGTATTGGCGGGTTATCAGCTGGCAGGGGAATCGGCTAGGCACTCCACGCGTCGGCAGGGGAATCGGCCGGGCACTCCACGCCTCGGCATGGGGATCGACCGGGCACTCCAGGCCTTGGCAGGGAGATCGGCCAGGCACTTCACGTATTGGCGGGTTATCAGCTTGCAGGGGATCGGCCAAGCACTCCACGCGTCGGCAGGGGAATCGTGTGGGCACTCCACACCTTGGCAGGGAAATTGGCCAGGCACTTCACGTATTGGCGGGTTATCAGCTGGCAGGGGATCGGCCAAGCACTCCACTCGTCGGCAGGTAAATCGGCTGGGCGTCCAGGCCTTGGCAGGGAGATCGGCCAGGCACTTCACGTATTGGCGGATTATCAGCTGGCAGGGGATCGGCCAAGCACTCCACGCGTCGGCAGGGAAATCGTCTGGGCACTCCAGGCCTTGGCAGGGAGATCGGCCAGGCACTTCACGTATTGGCGGGTTATCAGCTGGCAGGGGAATCGGCTAGGCACTCCACGCGTCGGCGGGGGGATCGGCAGGGCACTCCACGCCTCGGCATGGGGATCGACCGGGCACTCCAGGCCTTGGCAGGGAGATTGGCCAGGCACTTCACGTATTGGCGGGTTATCAGCTGGCAGGGGATCGGCCAAGCACTCCACTCGTCGGCAGGTAAATCGGCTGGGCGTCCAGGCCTTGGCAGGGAGATCGGCCAGGCACTTCACGTATTGGCGGATTATCAGCTGGCAGGGGATCGGCCAAGCACTCCACGCGTCGGCAGGGGAATCGTCTGGGCCCTCCAGGCCTTGGCAGGGAGATCGGCCAGGCACTTCACGTATTGGCGGGTTATCAGCTGGCAGGGGATCGGCCAAGCACTCCACGCGTCGGCAGGGGAATCGGCTGGGCGTCCAGGCCTTGGCAGGGAGATCGGCCAGGCACTCCACGCGACGGCAGGGGAATCGGCTGGGCACTCCAGGCCTTGGCAGGTCTTCACGTATTGGCGGGTTATCAGCTGGCAAAAGAATCGGCTAGGCACTCCAAGCGTCGGCAGGGGAATCGGCTGGGCACTTCACGCCTCGGCATGGGGATCGACCGGGCACTCCAGGCCTTGGCAGGGAGATTGGCCAGGCACTTCACGTATTGGCGGGTTATCAGCTGGCAGGGGATCGGCCAAGCACTCCACTCGTCGGCAGGTAAATCGGCTGGGCGTCCAGGCCTTGGCAGGGAGATCGGCCAGGCACTTCACGTATTGGCGGATTATCAGCTGGCAGGGGATCGGCCAAGCACTCCACGCGTCGGCAGGGGAATCGTCTGGGCCCTCCAGGCCTTGGCAGGGAGATCGGCCAGGCACTTCACGTATTGGCGGGTTATCAGCTGGCAGGGGATCGGCCAAGCACTCCACGCGTCGGCAGGGGAATCGGCTGGGCGTCCAGGCCTTGGCAGGGAGATCGGCCAGGCACTTCACGTATTGGCGGGTTATCAGCTGGCAGGGGAATCGGCTAGGCACTCCACGCGTCGGCAGGGGAATCGGCCGGGCACTCCACGCCTCGGCATGGGGATCGACCGGGCACTTCAGGCCTTGGCAGGGAGATTGGCCAGGCACTTCACGCGTCGGCAGGGGAATCGGCTGGGCACTCCACGCCTCGGCATGGGGATCGACCGAACACTCCAGGCCTCGGCAGGGAGATTGGCCAGGCACTTCACGTATTGGCGGGCTATCAGCTGGCAGGGGATCGGCCAAGCACTCCACGCGTCGGCAGGGGAATCGGCTGGGCGTCCAGGCCTTGGCAGGGAGATCGGCCAGGCACTTCACGTATTGGCGGGTTATCAGCTGGCAGGGGAATCGGCCGGGGACTCCAGGCCTTGGCAGGGAGATCGGCCAGGCACTTCACGTATTGGCGGGTTATCAGCTTGCAGGGGATCGGCCAAGCACTCCACGCGTCGGCAGGGGAATCGTCTGGGCACTCCAGGCCTTGGCAGGGAGATTGGCCAGGCACTTCACGTATTGGCGGGTTATCAGCTGGCAGGGGATCGGCCAAGCACTCCACTCGTCGGCAGGTAAATCGGCTGGGCGTCCAGGCCTTGGCAGGGAGATCGGCCAGGCACTTCACGTATTGGCGGATTATCAGCTGGCAGGGGATCGGCCAAGCACTCCACGCGTCGGCAGGGGAATCGTCTGGGCACTCCAGGCCTTGGCAGGGAGATCGGCCAGGCACTTCACGTATTGGCGGGTTATCAGCTGGCAGGGGAATCGGCTAGGCACTCCACGCGTCGGCAGGGGGATCGGCAGGGCACTCCACGCCTCGGCATGGGGATCGACCGGGCACTCCAGGCCTTGGCAGGGAGATCGGCCATGCACTTCACGTATTGGCGGGTTATCAGCTTGCAGGGGATCGGCAAAGCACTCCACGCGTCGGCAGGGGAATCGTCTGGGCACTCCAGGCCTTGGCAGGGAGATCGGCCAGGCACTTCACGTATTGGCGGGTTATCAGCTGGCAGGGGATCGGCCAAGCACTCCACGCGTCGGAAGGGGAATCGGCTGGGCACTCCAGGCCTTGGCAGGGAGATCGGCCAGGCACTTCACGTATTGGCGGGTTATCAGCTGGCAGGGGATCGGCCAAGCACTCCACGCGTCGGAAGGGGAATCGGCTGGGCACTCCAGGCCTTGGCAGGGAGATCGGCCAGGCACTTCACGTATTGGCGGGTTATCAGCTGGCAGGGGAATCGGCTAGGCTCTCCACGCCTCGGTATGGGGATCGACCGGGCACTCCAGGCCTTGGCAGGGAGATTGGCCATGCACTTCACGCGTCGGCAGGGGAATCGGCTGGGCACTCCACGCCTCGGCATGGGGATCGACCGAACACTCCAGGCCTCGGCAGGGAGATCAGCCAGGCACTCCACGCGACGGCAGGGGAATCGGCTGGGCACTCCAGGCCTTGGCAGGTCTTCACGTATTGGCGGGTTATCAGCTGGCAGAAGAATCGGCTAGGCACTCCACGCGTCGGCAGGGGAGTCGGCTGGGCACTCCACGCCTCGGCATGGGGATCGACCGGGCACTCCAGGCCTTGGCAGGGAGATTGGCCAGGCACTTCACGTATTGGCGGGTTATCAGCTGGCAGGGAATCGGCCGGGCACTCCACGCCTCGGCATGGAGATCGACCGGGCACTCCAGGCCTTGGCAGGGAGATCGGCCAGGCACTTCACGTATTGGCGGGTTATCAGCTTGCAGGGGATCGGCCAAGCACTCCACGCGTCGGCAGGGGAATCGTCTGGGCACTCCAGGCCTTGGCAGGGAGATCGGCCAGGCACTTCACGTATTGGCGGGTTATCAGCTGGCAGGGGATCGGCCAAGCACTCCACGCGTCGGAAGGGGAATCGGCTGGGCACTCCAGGCCTTGGCAGGGAGATCGGCCAGGCACTTCACGTATTGGCGGGTTATCAGCTGGCAGGGGAATCGGCTAGGCTCTCCACGCGTCGGCAGGGGAATCGGCCGGGCACTCCACGCCTAGGCATGGGGATCGACCGGGAACTCCAGGCCTTGGCAGGGAGATTGGCTAGGCACTTCACGTATTGGCGGGTTATCAGCTGGCAGGGGATCGGCCAAGCACTCCACGCGTCGGCAAGGGAATCGGCTGGGCGTCCAGGCCTTGGCAGGGAGGTCGGCCAAGCACTTCACGTATTGGCGGGTTATCAGCTGGCAGGGGAATCGGCTAGGCTCTCCACGCCTCGGTATGGGGATCGACCGGGCACTCCAGGCCTTGGCAGGGAGATTGGCCAGGCACTTCACGTATTGGCGGGTTATCAGCTGGCAGGGGAATCGGCTAGGCACTCCACGCGTCGGCAGGGGAATCGGCCGGGCACTCCACGCCTAGGCATGGGGATCGACCGGGAACTCCAGGCCTTGGCAGGGAGATTGGCTAGGCACTTCACGTATTGGCGGGTTATCAGCTGGCAGGGGATCGGCCAAGCACTCCACGCGTCGGCAGGGGAATCGGCTGGGCGTCCAGGCCTTGGCAGATCGGCCAAGCACTTCACGTATTGGCGGGTTATCAGCTGGCAGGGGAATCGGCTAGGCACTCCACGCGTCGGCAGGGGAATCGGCCGGGCACTCCACGCCTAGGCATGGGATCGACCGGGAACTCCAGGCCTTGGCAGGGAGATTGGCTAGGCACTTCACGTATTGGCGGGTTATCAGCTGGCAGGGGATCGGCCAAGCACTCCACGCGTCGGCAGGGGAATCGGCTGGGCGTCCAGGCCTTGGCAGGGAGGTCGGCCAAGCACTTCACGTATTGGCGGGTTATCAGCTGGCAGGGGAATCGGCTAGGCACTCCACGCGTCGGCAGGGGAATCGGCCGGGCACTCCAGGCCATGGCAGGGAGATCGGCCAGGCACTTCACGTATTGGCGGGTTATCAGCTGGCAGGGGAATCGGCTAGGCACTCCACGCGTCGGCAGGGGAATCGGCCGGGCACTCCACGCCTCGGCATGGGGATCGACCGGGCACTCCAGGCCTTGGCAGGGAGATTGGCCACGCACTTCACGTATTGGCGGGTTATCAGCTGGCAGGGGATCGGCCAAGCACTCCACGCGTCGGCAGGGGAATCGGCTGGGCCTCCAGGCCTTGGCAGGGAGATCGGGCAGGCACTTCACGTATTGGCGGGTTATCAGCTGGCAGGGGAATCAGCTAAGCACTCCACGCGACGGCAGGGGAATCGGCTGGGCACTCCACGCCTCGGCATGGGGATCGACCGGGCACTCCAGGCCTTGGCAGGGAGATTGGCCAGGCACTTCACGTATTGGCGGGTTATCAGCTGGCAGGGGATCGGCCAAGCACTCCACGCGTCGGCAGGGGAATCGGCTGGGCACTCCAGGCCTTGGCAGGGAGATCGGCCAGGCACTTCACGTATTGGCGGGTTATCAGCTGGCAGGGGATCGGCCAAGCACTCCACGCGTCGGCAGGGGAATCGTCCGGGCACTCCAGGCCTTGGCAGGGAGATCGGCCAGGCACTTCACGTATTGGCGGGTTATCAGCTGGCAGGGGAATCGGCTAGGCTCTCCACGCCTCGGTATGGGGATCAACCGGGCACTCCAGGCCTTGGCAGGGAGATTGGCCAGGCACTTCACGCGTCGGCAGGGGAATCGGCTGGGCACTCCACGCCTCGGCATGGGGATCGACCGAACACTCCAGGCCTCGGCAGGGGATCAGCCAGGCACTCCACGCGACGGCAGGGGAATCGGCTGGGCTGGGCACTCCAGGCCTTGGCAGGTCTTCACGTATTGGCGGGTTATCAGCTGGCAGACGAATCGGCTAGGCACTCCACGCGTCGGCAGGGGAATCGGCTGGGCACTCCACGCCTCGGCATGGGGATCGACCGGCACTTCACGTATTGGCGGGTTATCAGCTGGCAGGGGATCGGCCAAGCACTCCACGCGTCGGCAGGGGAATCGGCTGGGCCTCCAGGCCTTGGCAGGGAGATCGGCCAGGCACTTCACGTATTGGCGGGTTATCAGCTGGCAGGGGATCGGCCAAGCACTCCACGCGTCGGAAGGGGAATCGGCTGGGCACTCCAGGCCTTGGCAGGGAGATCGGCCAGGCACTTCACGTATTGGCGGGTTATCAGCTGGCAGGGGAATCGGCTAGGCACTCCACGCGTCGGCAGGGGAATCGGCCGGGCACTCCACGCCTCGGCATGGGGATCGACCGGGCACTCCAGGCCTTGGCAGGGAGATTGGCCACGCACTTCACGTATTGGCGGGTTATCAGCTGGCATGGGATCGGCCAAGCACTCCACGCGTCGGCAGGGGAATCGGCTCGGCCTCCAGGCCTTGGCAGGGAGATCGGCCAGGCACTTCACGTATTGGCGGGTTATCAGCTGGCAGGGGAATCGGCTAAGCACTCCACGCGACGGCAGGGGAATCGGCTGGGCACTCCACGCCTCGGCATGGGGATCGACCGGGCACTCCAGGCCTTGGCAGGGAGATTGGCCAGGCACTTCACGTATTGGCGGGTTATCAGCTGGCAGGGGATCGGCCAAGCACTCCACGCGTCGGCAGGGGAATCGGCTGGGCACTCCAGGCCTTGGCAGGGAGATCGGCCAGGCACTTCACGTATTGGCGGGTTATCAGCTGGCAGGGGATCGGCCAAGCACTCCACGCGTCGGCAGGGGAATCGTCTGGGCACTCCAGGCCTTGGCAGGGAGATCGGCCAGGCACTTCACGTATTGGCGGGTTATCAGCTGGCAGGGGAATCGGCTAAGCACTCCACGCGACGGCAGGGGAATCGGCTGGGCACTCCACGCCTCGGCATGGGGATCGACCGGGCACTCCAGGCCTTGGCAGGGAGATTGGCCAGGCACTTCACGTATTGGCGGGTTATCAGCTGGCAGGGGATCAGCCAGGCACTCCACGCGACGGCAGGGGAATCGGCTGGGCACTCCAGGCCTTGGCAGGTCTTCACGTATTGGCGGGTTATCAGCTGGCAGACGAATCGGCTAGGCACTCCTCGCGTCGGCAGGGGAATCGGCTGGGCACTCCACGCCTCGGCATGGGGATCGACCGGGCACTCTAGGCCTTGGCAGGGAGATTGGCCAGGCACTTCACGTATTGGCGGGTTATCAGCTGGCAGGGGATCGGCCAAGCACTCCACGCGTCGGCAGGGGAATCGGCTGGGCGTCCAGGCCTTGGCAGGGAGATCGGCCAGGCACTTCACGTATTGGCGGGTTATCAGCTGGCAGGGGAATCGGCTAGGCACTCCACGCGTCGGCAGGGGAATCGGCCGGGCACTCCACGCCTCGGCATGGGGATCGACCGGGCACTCCAGGCCTTGGCAGGGAGATTGGCCACGCACTTCACGTATTGGCGGGTTATCAGCTGGCATGGGATCGGCCAAGCACTCCACGCGTCGGCAGGGGAATCGGCTCGGCCTCCAGGCCTTGGCAGGGAGATCGGCCAGGCACTTCACGTATTGGCGGGTTATCAGCTGGCAGGGGAATCGGCTAAGCACTCCACGCGACGGCAGGGGAATCGGCTGGGCACTCCACGCCTCGGCATGGGGATCGACCGGGCACTCCAGGCCTTGGCAGGGAGATTGGCCAGGCATTTCACGTATTGGCGGGTTATCAGCTGGCAGGGGATCGGCCAAGCACTCCACGCGTCGGCAGGGGAATCGGTTGGGCACTCCAGGCCTTGGCAGGAAGATCGGCCAGGCACTTCACGTATTGGCGGGTTATCAGCTGGCAGGGGATCGGCCAAGCACTCCACGCGTCGGCAGGGGAATCGTCTGGGCACTCCAGGCCTTGGCAGGGAGATCGGCCAGGCACTTCACGTATTGGCGGGTTATCAGCTGCCAGGGGATCGGCCAAGCACTCCACGCGACGGCAGGGGAATCGGATGGGCACTCCACGCCTCGGCATGGGGATCGACCGGGCACTCCAGGCCTTGGCAGGGAGATCGGCCAGGCACTTCACGTATTGGCGGGTTATCAGCTGGCAGGGGATCGGCCAAGCACTCCACGCGTCGGCAGGGGAATCGTCTGGGCACTACAGGCCTTGGCAGGGAGTTCGGCCAGGCACTCCACGCGAAGGCAGGGGAATCGGCTGGGCACTCCAGGCCTTGGCAGGTCTTCACGTATTGGCGGGTTATCAGCTGGCAGAAGAATCGGCTAGGCACTCCACGCGTCGGCAGGGGAATCGGCTGGGCACTCCACGCCTCGGCATGGGGATCGACCGGGCACTCCAGGCCTTGGCAGGGAGATTGGCCAGGCACTTCACGCGTCGGCAGGGGAATCGGCCGGGCACTCCACGCCTTGGCATGGGGATCGACCGGGCACTCCAGGCCTCGGCAGGGAGATCAGCCAGGCACTCCACGCGACGGCAGGGGAATCGGCTGGGCACTCCACGCCTCGGCATGGGGATCGACCGGGAACTCCAGGCCTTGGCAGGGAGATTGGCCAGGCACTTCACGTATTGGCGGGTTATCAGCTGGCAGGGGATCGGCCAAGCACTCCACGCGTCGGCAGGGGAATCGTCTGGGCACTCCAGGCCTTGGCAGGGAGATCGGCCAGGCACTTCACGTATTGGCGGGTTATCAGCTGCCAGGGGATCGGCCAAGCACTCCACGCGACGGCAGGGGAATCGGATGGGCACTCCACGCCTCGGCATGGGGATCGACCGGGCACTCCAGGCCTTGGCAGGGAGATTGGCCAGGCACTTCACGTATTGGCGGGAGATTGGCCAGGCACTTCACGTATTGGCGGGAGATCGGCTGGGCACTCCAGGCCTTGGCAGGTCTTCACGTATTGGCGGGTTATCAGCTGGCAGAAGAATCGGCTAGGCACTCCACGCGTCGGCAGGGGAATCGGCTGGGCCCTCCACGCCTCGGCATGGGGATCGACCGGGCACTCCAGGCCTTGGCAGGGAGATTGGCCAGGCACTTCACGCGTCGGCAGGGGAATCGGCTGGGCACTCCACGCCTCGGCATGGGGATCGACCGGGCACTCCAGGCCTCGGCAGGGAGATCAGCCAGGCACTCCACGCGACGGCAGGGGAATCGGCTGGGCACTCCACGCCTCGGCATGGGGATCGACCGGGCACTCCAGGCCTTGGCAGGGAGATTGGCCAGGCATTTCACGCGTCGGCAGGGGAATCGGCTGGGCACTCCACGCCTCGGCATGGGGATCGACCGGGCACTCCAGGCCTTGGCAGGAAGATCGGCCAGGCACGTCACGTATTGGCGGGTTATCATCTGGAAGGGGATCGGCCAAGCACTCCACGCGTCGGCAGGGGAATCGGCTGGGCACCTCCAGGCCTTGGCAGGGAGATCGGCCAGGCACATCAGGGGAATCGGCTAGGCACTCCACGCGTCGGCAGGGGGATCGGCGGGGCACTCCACGCCTCGGCATGGGGATCGACCGGGCACTCCAGGCCTTGGCAGGGAGATCGGCCAGGCACTTCACGTATTGGCGGGTTAACAGCTGGCAGGGGAATCGGCTAGGCACTCCACGCGTCGGCAGGGGGATCGGCGGGGCACTCCACGCCTCGGCATGGGGATCGACCGGGCACTTCAGGCCTTGGCAGGGAGATTGGCCAGGCACTTCACGCGTCGGCAGGGGAATCAGCTGGGCACTCCACGCCTCGGCATGGGGATCGACCGGGCACTCCAGGCCTTGGCAGGAAGATCGGCCAGGCACGTCACGTATTGGCGGGTTATCATCTGGCAGGGGATCGGCCAAGCACTCCACGCGTCGGCAG
>JAECXV010000166.1:0-59925 GCA_018153235.1 Drosophila malerkotliana malerkotliana
CCTGCCGACGAGTGGAGTGCCTGGCCGATCCCCTGCCAGCTGATTACCCGCCAATACGTGAAGTTCCTGGACGATCACTCTTTCATGGCCTGAAGTGCCCGGGCGATTTCCAAACCGAGGCGTGGAGTGGCCAGCCGATTCCCCTGCCGACGAGTGGAGTGCCTGGCTGATCCCCTGCCAGCTGATAACCCGCCAATACGTGGAGTGCCTGGCCGATCAACCTGTCAAGGCCTGGAGTGCCCGGCCGATCCTCAAGCCAAGGCGTGAAGTTGCCAGCCGATTCCCCTGCCGACGCGTGGAATGCCTGACCGATCCCCTGCCAGCTGATAACCCTTCAATAAATGATATGCCTGTCCGATCTCCCTGCCAAATACTGGAGTGCCCGGCCGATCCCACAGCCGAGGTGGGAGTGCCCAGCCGTAAACCCTGCAAGCTGATACCCTTGAAGAGACTTGCAAAGCTTGGCCGATCTTGCAGTTCATAACCCGCCAATACGTTAAGTGCCTGGCCGATCTCCCTGCCAAGGCTTGAAGCGCCCGCCCGATCCTCTACCGAGGCGTGACGTGGCCAGCCGATTCCCCTGCCGACGCGTGGAGTGCCTGACCGATCCCCTGCCAGCTGATAACCCGCCAATACGTGAAGTGCCTAACCGATCACCCTGTCAAGGCCTGGAGTGCCCTGCCGATCACTAAAACGAGGCGGGGAGTTGCCAGCCGATTCCCCTGCCGACGCGTGGAGTGCCTATCCGATCCCCTGCCAGCTGATAACCCGCCAATACGTGAAGTTCCTGGACGATCACCCTTTCATGGCCTGAAGTGCCCGGGCGATTTCCAAACCGAGTGGAGTGCCTGGCTGATCCCCTGCCAGCTGATAACCCGCCAATACGTGAAGTGCCTGGCCGATCAACCTGTCAAGGCCTGGAGTGCCCGGCCGATCCTCAAACCAAGGCGTGAAGTTGCCAGCCGATTCCCCTGCCGACGCGTGCAATGCCTGACCGATCCCCTGCCAGCTGATAACCCTTCAGTAAATGATATGCCTGTCCGATCTCGCTGTCAAAACCTGGAGTGCCCGGCCGATCCCACAGCCGAGGTGGGAGTGCCAAGCCGTAAACCCTGCAAGCTGATACCCTGAAGAGACTTGCAAAGCTTGGCCGATCCTCTGCAGTTCATAACCCGCCAATACGTTAAGTGCCTGGCCGATCTCCCTGCCAAGGCTTGAAGCGCCCGCCCGATCCTCTACCGAGGCGTGACGTGGCCAGCCGATTCCCCTGCCGACGCGTGGAGTGCCTGACCGATCCCCTGCCAGCTGATAACCCGCCAATACGTGAAGTGCCTAACCGATCACCCTGTCAAGGCCTGGAGTGCCCTGCCGATCACTAAAACGAGGCGTGGAGTTGCCAGCCGATTCCCCTGCCGACGCGTGGAGTGCCTGGCCGATCCCCTGCCAGTTGATGAACCGTCAATATGTGAATTGCCTGGCCGATCTCCCTGCCAAGGCCTGAAGTGCCCGGCCGATACCTCTACCAAGGCGTGGAGTGGCCAGCCAATTCCCCTGCCGACACGTGGACTTCCTGGCCGATCCCCTGCCAGCTGATAACCCGCCAATACGTGAAGTACCTGGCCGATCACACTGTCATGGCCTGATGTGCCCGGGCGATTTCCAAACCGAGGCGTGGAGTGGCCAGCCAATTCCGAGGCGAGGCGTGGAGTGCCTGACCGATCCCCTGCAAGCTGATAACCCGCCAATACGTGAAGTGCCTGGCCGATCACCCTGTCAAGGCCTGGAGTGCCCTGCCGATCCCTAAACCGAGGCGTGGAGTTGCCAGCCGATTCCCCTGCCGACGCGTGGAGTGCCTGGCCGATCCTCTGCCAGCTGATAACCCGCCAATACGTGAAGTGCCTAGCCGATCACCCTGTCAAGGCCTGGAGTGCCCTGCCGATCCCTAAACCAAGGCGTGGAGTTGCCAGCCAATTCCCCTGCCGACGCGTGGAGTTCCTGACCGATCCCCTGCCAGCTAATAACCCGCCAATACGTGAAGTGCCTGGCCGATCACACTGCCAAGGCCTGAAGTGCCCGGCCGATACCTCTACCAAGGCGTGAAGTGGCCAGCCTATTCCCCTGCCGACACGTGGCCTTCCTGGCCGATCCCCTGCCAGCTGATAACCCGCCAAAACGTGAAGTGCCTGGCCGATCACCCTGTCATGGCCTGAAGTGCCCGGGCGATTTCCAAACCGAGGCGTGGAGTGGCTAGCCGATTCCCCTGCCGACGAGTGGAGTGCCTGGCCGATCCCCTGCAAGCTGATTACCCGCCAATACGTGAAGTTCCTGGACGATCACTTTGTCAAGGGCTGGAGTGCCATGCGATCCCCAAAACCGAGGCGTGGAGTGGCCAGCCAATTCCGAGGCGAGGCGTGCAGTGCCTGGCCGATCCCCTGCCAGCTGATAGCCCGCTAATACGTGAAGTGCCTAGCCGATCACCCTGTCAATGCCTGGAGTGTCCTGCCGATCCCTTAACCGAGGCGTGGAGTTGCCAGCCGATTCCCCTGCCGACGCGTGGAGTGCCTGGCCGATCCCCTGCCAGTTGATGAACCGTCAATACGTGAATTGCCTGGCCGATCACACTGCCAAGGCCTGATGTGCCCGGGCGATTTCCAAACCGAGGCGTGGAGTGGCTAGCCGATTCCCCTGCCGACGCGTGGAGTTCCTGACCGATCCCTTGCAAGCTGATTACCCGCCAATACGTGAAGCTCCTGGACGATCACTTTGTCAAGGGCTAGAGTGCCATGCGATCCCCAAACCGAGGCGTGGAGTTGCCAGCCAATTCCCCTGCCGACGCGTGGAGTTCCTGACCGATCCCCTGCCAGCTGATAACCCGCTAATACGTGAAGTGCCTGGCCGATCACCCTGTCAAGGACTGGAGTGCCCGCCCGATCCTCTACCGAGGGGTGACGTGGCCAGCCGATTCCCCTGCCGACGCGTGGAGTGCCTGGCCGATCCCCTGCCAGTTGATGAACCGTCAATACGTGAAGTGCCTGGCCGATCTCCCTGCCAAGGCCTGAAGTGCCCGGCCGATCCCTCTACCAAGGCGTGGAGTGGCCAGCCAATTCCCCCTGCCGACACGTGGACTTCCTGGCCGATCCCCTGCCAGCTGATAACCCGCCCATACGTAAAGTTCCTGGACGATCACCCTGTCATGGCCTGATGTGCCCGGGCGATTTCCAAACCGAGGCGTGGAGTGGCTAGCCGATTCCCCTGGCGACGAGTGGAGTGCCTGGCCGATCCCCTGCCAGCTGATTACCCGCCAATACGTGAAGTTCCTGGACGATCACTTTGTCAAGGGCTGGAGTGCCATGCGATCCCCAAACCGAGGCGTGGAGTGGCCAGCCAATTCCGAGGCGAGGCGTGGAGTGCCTGGCCGATCCCCTGCCAGCTGATAACCCGCTAATACGTGAAGTGCCTGGCAGATCTCCCTGCCAAGACCTGGAGCGCCCGGCCGATCCTCTACCGAGGCGTGGAATGGCCACCCGATTCCCCTGCCGACGCGTGGAGTGCCTGGCCGATCCCCTGCCAGCTGATAACCCGCCAATACGTGAAGTGCCTAGCCTATCAACCTGTCAAGGCCTGGAGTGCCCGGCCGATCTTCAAACCCAGGCGTGAAGTTGCCAGCCCATTCCCCTTCCGACGCGTGGAGTGCCTGGCCGATCCCCTGCCAGTTGATAACCCGTTAATACGTGAAGTGCCTGGCCGATCAACCTGTCAAATCCTGTAGTGCCCGGCCGATCCCTCTACCAATGCGTGGAGTTGCCAGCCGATTCCCCTGCCGACGCGTGGAGTGCCTGACCGATCGCCTGCCAGCTGATAACCCTTCAATAAATGATATGCCTGTCCGATTTCCCTGCCAAAACCTGGAGTGCCCGGCCGATCCCACAGCCGAGGTGGGAAATCCAAGCCGTAAACCCTGCAAGCTGATACCCTTGAAGAGACTTGAAAAGCCTGGCCGATCCCCTGCAGTTGATAACCCGCCAATACGTAAAGTGCCTGGCCGATCTCCCTGCCAAGGCCTGGAGCGCCCGGCCGATCCTCTACCGAGGCGTGGAGTGGCCAGGCGATTCCCCTGCCGACGCGTGGAGTGCCTGCCAGCTGATTACCCGCCAATACGTGAAGTTTCTGGACGATCACACTGTCAAGGCCTGGAGTGCCCGGGCGATCCCCAAACCGATGCGTGGAGTGGCCAGCCAATTCCGAGGCGAGGCATGGAGTGCCTGGCCGATCTCCCTGCCAAGGCCTGGAGCGCCCGGCCGATCCTCTACCGAGGCGTGGAGTGGCCAGCCGATTCCCCTGCCGACGCGTGGAGTGCCTGGCCGATCCCCTGCCAGCTGATAACCCGCCAATACGTGATGTGCCTGGCCGATCAACCTGTCAAGGCCTGGAGTGCCCGGCCGATCCCTCTACCAAGGCGTGGAGCTGCCAGCCGATTTACTGCCAACGAGTGGAGTGCCTGACCGAACTCCTGCCAGCTGATAACCCTTCAATAAATTATATGCCTTCCCGATCTCCATGCCAAAACCTGGCAGGCTTGGAGTGGCCAGCCGACTCCCCTGCCGACGCGTGGAGTGCCTGGCTGATCCCCTGCCAGCTGATAACCCGCCAATACGTGAAGTGCCTGGCCGATCACCCTGTCAAGGCCTGGAGTGCCCTGCCTATCCCCCAACCGATGAGTGGAGTTGCCAGCCAATTCCCCTGCCGACGCGTGGAGTTCCTGGCCGATCCCCTGCCAGCTGATTACCCGCCTCTACGTGAAGTTTCTGGACGATCACCCTGTCAAGCCCTTGAGTGCCCATGTGATCCCCAAACCGAGGCGTGGAGTGGCCAGCCAATTCCTGGGCGAGGCGTGGAGTGCCTGGCCGATCCCCTGCCAGCTGATAACCCGCTAATACGTGAAGTGCCTGGCCGATCTCCCTGCCAAGGCCTGGAGCGCTCGGCCGATCCTCTACCGAGGCGTGGAATGGTCAGCCGATTCCCCTTCCGACGCGTGGAGTGCCTGGCCGATCCCCTGCCAGTTGATAACCCGACAATACGTGAAGTGCCTGGCCGATCTCCCTGCCAAGGCCTGGAGCGCCCGGCCGTTCCCCAAACCGAGATGTGGAGTTGCCAGCCAATTCCCCTGCCGACCCGTGGAGTGCCTGGCCGATCCCCTGCCAGTTGATGAACCGTCAATACGTGAATTGCCTGGCCGATCTCCCTGCCAAGGCCTGAAGTGCCCGGCTGTTCCCTCTACCAAGGCGTGGCGTTGCCAGCCAATTCCCCTGCCGGCGCGTGGAGTTCCTGACCGATCCCCTGCCAGCTGATAACCCGCCAATACGTGAAGTTCCTGGACGATCACCCTTTCATGGCCTGAAGTGCCCGGGCAATTTCCAAACCGAGGCGTGGAGTGGCCAGCCGATTCCCCTGCCGACGAGTGGAGTGCTTGGCCGATCCCCTGCCAGCTGATTACCCGCCAATACGTGAAGTTCCAGAACGATCACTTTGTCAAGACCTGGAGTGCCATGCGCTCCCCAAACCAGGCGTGGGGTGGCCAGCCAATTCCGAGGCGAAGCGTGGAGTACCTGGCCGATCCCCTGCCAGCTGATAACCCGCTAATACGTGAAGTGCCTGGTCGATCTCCCTGCCAAGGCCTGGAGCGCCCGGCCGATCCTCTACCGAGGCGTGGAATGGCCAGCCGATTTCCCTGCCGACGCGTGGAGTGCCTGGCCGATCCCCTGCCAGTTGATAACCCGTCAATATGTGAAGTGCCTAGCCGATCAACCTGTCAAGGCCTGTAGTGCCCGGCCGATCCCTCTACCAAGGCGTGGAGTTGCCAGCCGATTCCCCTGCCGACGCGTGGAGTGCCTGACCGATCCCCTGCCAGCTGATAACCCTTCAATAAATGATATGCCTGTCCGATCTCCCTGCCAAAACCTGGAGTGCCCGGCCGATCCCACAGCCGAGGTGGGAGTGCCAAGCCGTAAACCCTGCAAGCTGATACCCCTGAAGAGACTTGAAAAGCCTGGCCGATCCTCTGCAGCTGATAACCCGCCAATACGTGAAGTGCCTGGCCGATCTCCCTGCCAAGGACTGGAGCACCCGGCCGATCCTCTACCGAGGCGTGGAGTGGCCAGCCAATTCCCCTGCCGACGCGTGGGGTGCCTGCCAGCTGATAACCCGCCAATACGTGAAGTTCCTGGACGATCACACTGTCAAGACCTGGAGTGCCATGCGATCCCCAAACCGAGGCGTAGAGTGGCCAGCCAATTCCGAGGCGAGGCGTGGAGTGCCTGGCCGATCCCCTGCCAGCTGATAACCCGCTAATACGTGAAGTGCCTGGACGATCTCCCTGCCAAGGCCTGAAGCGCTCGGCCGATCCTCTACCGAGGCGTGGAATGGCGAGCCGATTCCCCTTCCGACGCGTGGGGTGCCTGCCAGCTGATAACCCGCCAATACGTGAAGTTCCTGGACGATCACACTGTCAAGACCTGGAGTGCCATGCGATCCCCAACCCGAGGCGTAGAGTGGCCAGCCAATTCCGAGGCGAGGCGTGGAGTGCCTGGCCGATCCCCTGCCAGCTGATAACCCGCTTATACGTGAAGTGCCTGGCCGATCTCCCTGCCAAGGCTTGGAGCGCTCGGCCGATCCTCTACCGAGGCGTGGAATGGCCAGCCGATTCCCCTTCCGACGCGTGGAGTGCCTGGCCGATCCCCTGCCAGTTGATAACCCGTCAATACGTGAAGTGCCTGGCCGATCTCCCTGCCAAGGCCTGGAGTGCCCGGTCGTTCCCCAAACCGAGGTGTGGAGTTGCCAGCCAATTCCCCTGCCGACCCGTGGAGTGCCTGGCCGATCTCCTGCCAGTTGATGAACCGTCAATACGTGAATTGCCTGGCCGATCTCCCTGCCAAGGCCTGAAATGCCCGATTCGGTCGGCCGATTCCCCTTCCGATGCGTGGAGTGCCTGGCTGATCCCCTGCCAGTTGATAACCCGTCAATACGTGAAGTGCCTGGCCGATCTCCCTGCCAAGGCCTGAAGTGCCCGGCCGATCCCTCTACCAAGGCGTGGAGTGGCCAGCCAATTCCCCTGCCGACACGTGGACTTCCTGGCCGATCCCCTGCCAGCTGATAACCCGCCCATACGTAAAGTTCTTGGACGATCACCCTGTCATGGCCTGATGTGCCCGGGCGATTTCCAAACCGAGGCGTGGAGTGGCTAGCCGATTCCCCTGCCGACGAGTGGAGTGCCTGGCCGATCCCCTGCCAGCTGATTACCCGCCAATACGTGAAGTTCCTGGACGATCACTTTGTCAAGGGCTGGAGTGCCATGCGATCCCCAAACCGAGGCGTGGAGTGGCCAGCCAATTCCGAGGCGAGGCGTGGAGTGCCTGGCCGATCCCCTGCCAGCTGATAACCCGCTAATACGTGAAGTGCCTGGCAGATCTCCCTGCCAAGACCTGGAGCGCCCGGCCGATCCTCTACCGAGGCGTGGAATGGCCACCCGATTCCCCTGCCGACGCGTGGAGTGCCTGGCCGATCCCCTGCCAGCTGATAACCCGCCAATACGTGAAGTGCCTAGCCTATCAACCTGTCAAGGCCTGGAGTGCCCGGCCGATCTTCAAACCCAGGCGTGAAGTTGCCAGCCCATTCCCCTTCCGACGCGTGGAGTGCCTGGCCGATCCCCTGCCAGTTGATAACCCGTTAATACGTGAAGTGCCTGGCCGATCAACCTGTCAAATCCTGTAGTGCCCGGCCGATCCCTCTACCAATGCGTGGAGTTGCCAGCCGATTCCCCTGCCGACGCGTGGAGTGCCTGACCGATCGCCTGCCAGCTGATAACCCTTCAATAAATGATATGCCTGTCCGATTTCCCTGCCAAAACCTGGAGTGCCCGGCCGATCCCACAGCCGAGGTGGGAAATCCAAGCCGTAAACCCTGCAAGCTGATACCCCTGAAGAGACTTGAAAAGCCTGGCCGATCCCCTGCAGTTGATAACCCGCCAATACGTGAAGTGCCTGGCAAATCTCCCTGCCAAGGCCTGGAGCGCCCGGCCGATCCTCTACCGAGGCGTGGAGTGGCCAGGCGATTCCCCTGCCGACGCGTGGAGTGCCTGCCAGCTGATTACCCGCCAATACGTGAAGTTTCTGGACGATCACACTGTCAAGGCCTGGAGTGCCCGGGCGATCCCCAAACCGATGCGTGGAGTGGCCAGCCAATTCCGAGGCGAGGCGTGGAGTGCCTGGCCGATCTCCCTGCCAAGGCCTGGAGCGCCCGGCCGATCCTCTACCGAGGCGTGGAGTGGCCAGCCGATTCCCCTGCCGACGCGTGGAGTGCCTGGCCGATCCCCTGCCAGCTGATAACCCGCCAATACGTGATGTGCCTGGCCGATCAACCTGTCAAGGCCTGGAGTGCCCGGCCGATCCCTCTACCAAGGCGTGGAGCTGCCAGCCGATTTACTGCCAACGAGTGGAGTGCCTGACCGAACTCCTGCCAGCTGATAACCCTTCAATAAATTATATGCCTTCCCGATCTCCCTGCCAAAACCTGGCAGGCTTGGAGTGGCCAGCCGACTCCCCTGCCGACGCGTGGAGTGCCTGGCCGATCCCCTGCCAGCTGATAACCCGCCAATACGTGAAGTGCCTGGCCGATCACCCTGTCAAGGCCTGGAGTGCCCTGCCTATCCCCCAACCGAGGAGTGGAGTTGCCAGCCAATTCCCCTGCCGACGCGTGGAGTTCCTGGCCGATCCCCTGCCAGCTGATTACCCGCCTCTACGTGAAGTTTCTGGACGATCACCCTGTCAAGCCCTTGAGTGCCCATGTGATCCCCAAACCGAGGCGTGGAGTGGCCAGCCAATTCCTGGGCGAGGCGTGGAGTGCCTGGCCGATCCCCTGCCAGCTGATAACCCGCTAATACGTGAAGTGCCTGGCAGATCTCCCTGCCAAGACCTGGAGCGCCCGGCCGATCCTCTACCGAGGCGTGGAATGGCCACCCGATTCCCCTGCAGACGCGTGGAGTGCCTGGCCGATCCCCTGCCAGCTGATAACCCGCCAATACGTGAAGTGCCTAGCCTATCAACCTGTCAAGGCCTGGAGTGCCCGGCCGATCT
Source organism: Drosophila malerkotliana malerkotliana (assembly GCA_018153235.1). NCBI lineage: Eukaryota > Metazoa > Arthropoda > Insecta > Diptera > Drosophilidae > Drosophila > Drosophila malerkotliana. The sequence continues at coordinate 9,129 of JAECXV010000166.1, forward strand.
TCAAACCCAGGCGTGAAGTTGCCAGCCCATTCCCCTTCCGACGCGTGGAGTGCCTGGCCGATCCCCTGCCAGTTGATAACCCGTTAATACGTGAAGTGCCTGGCCGATCAACCTGTCAAATCCTGTAGTGCCCGGCCGATCCCTCTACCAATGCGTGGAGTTGCCAGCCGATTCCCCTGCCGACGCGTGGAGTGCCTGACCGATCGCCTGCCAGCTGATAACCCTTCAATAAATGATATGCCTGTCCGATTTCCCTGCCAAAACCTGGAGTGCCCGGCCGATCCCACAGCCGAGGTGGGAAATCCAAGCCGTAAACCCTGCAAGCTGATACCCTTGAAGAGACTTGAAAAGCCTGGCCGATCCCCTGCAGTTGATAACCCGCCAATACGTGAAGTGCCTGGCCGATCTCCCTGCCAAGGCCTGGAGCGCCCGGCCGATCCTCTACCGAGGCGTGGAGTGGCCAGGCGATTCCCCTGCCGACGCGTGGAGTGCCTGCCAGCTGATTACCCGCCAATACGTGAAGTTTCTGGACGATCACACTGTCAAGGCCTGGAGTGCCCGGGCGATCCCCAAACCGATGCGTGGAGTGGCCAGCCAATTCCGAGGCGAGGCATGGAGTGCCTGGCCGATCTCCCTGCCAAGGCCTGGAGCGCCCGGCCGATCCTCTACCGAGGCGTGGAGTGGCCAGCCGATTCCCCTGCCGACGCGTGGAGTGCCTGGCCGATCCCCTGCCAGCTGATAACCCGCCAATACGTGATGTGTCTGGCCGATCAACCTGTCAAGGCCTGGAGTGCCCGGCCGATCCCTCTACCAAGGCGTGGAGCTGCCAGCCGATTTACTGCCAACGAGTGGAGTGCCTGACCGAACTCCTGCCAGCTGATAACCCTTCAATAAATTATATGCCTTCCCGATCTCCATGCCAAAACCTGGCAGGCTTGGAGTGGCCAGCCGACTCCCCTGCCGACGCGTGGAGTGCCTGGCTGATCCCCTGCCAGCTGATAACCCCGCCAATACGTGAAGTGCCTGGCCGATCACCCTGTCAAGGCCTGGAGTGCCCTGCCTATCCCCCAACCGATGAGTGGAGTTGCCAGCCAATTCCCCTGCCGACGCGTGGAGTTCCTGGCCGATCCCCTGCCAGCTGATTACCCGCCTCTACGTGAAGTTTCTGGACGATCACCCTGTCAAGCCCTTGAGTGCCCATGTGATTCCCAAACCGAGGCGTGGAGTGGCCAGCCAATTCCTGGGCGAGGCGTGGAGTGCCTGGCCGATCCCCTGCCAGCTGATAACCCGCTAATACGTGAAGTGCCTGGCCGATCTCCCTGCCAAGGCCTGGAGCGCTCGGCCGATCCTCTACCGAGGCGTGGAATGGTCAGCCGATTCCCCTTCCGACGCGTGGAGTGCCTGGCCGATCCCCTGCCAGTTGATAACCCGACAATACGTGAAGTGCCTGGCCGATCTCCCTGCCAAGGCCTGGAGCGCCCGGCCGATCCTCTACCGAGGCGTGGAGTGGCCAGGCGATTCCCCTGCCGACGCGTGGAGTGCCTGCCAGCTGATTACCCGCCAATACGTGAAGTTTCTGGACGATCACACTGTCAAGGCCTGGAGTGCCCGGGCGATCCCCAAACCGATGCGTGGAGTGGCCAGCCAATTCCGAGGCGAGGCATGGAGTGCCTGGCCGATCTCCCTGCCAAGGCCTGGAGCGCCCGGCCGATCCTCTACCGAGGCGTGGAGTGGCCAGCCGATTCCCCTGCCGACTCGTGGAGTGCCTGGCCGATCCCCTGCCAGCTGATAACCCGCCAATACGTGATGTGCCTGGCCGATCAACCTGTCAAGGCCTGGAGTGCCCGGCCGATCCCTCTACCAAGGCGTGGAGCTGCCAGCCGATTTACTGCCAACGAGTGGAGTGCCTGACCGAACTCCTGCCAGCTGATAACCCTTCAATAAATTATATGCCTTCCCGATCTCCATGCCAAAACCTGGCAGGCTTGGAGTGGCCAGCCGACTCCCCTGCCGACGCGTGGGTGCCTGGCTGATCCCCTGCCAGCTGATAACCCGCCAATACGTGAAGTGCCTGGCCGATCACCCTGTCAAGGCCTGGAGTGCCCTGCCTATCCCCCAACCGATGAGTGGAGTTGCCAGCCAATTCCCCTGCCGACCCGTGGAGTGCCTGGCCGATCCCCTGCCAGTTGATGAACCGTCAATACGTGAATTGCCTGGCCGATCTCCCTGCCAAGGCCTGAAGTGCCCGGCTGTTCCCTCTACCAAGGCGTGGCGTTGCCAGCCAATTCCCCTGCCGACGCGTGGAGTTCCTGACCGATCCCCTGCCAGCTGATAACCCGCCAATACGTGAAGTTCCTGGACGATCACCCTTTCATGGCCTGAAGTGCCCGGGCAATTTCCAAACCGAGGCGTGGAGTGGCCAGCCGATTCCCCTGCCGACGAGTGGAGTGCCTGGCCGATCCCCTGCCAGCTGATTACCCGCCAATACGTGAAGTTCCAGAACGATCACTTTGTCAAGACCTGGAGTGCCATGCGCTCCCCAAACCGAGGCGTGGAGTGGCCAGCCAATTCCGAGGCGAAGCGTGGAGTACCTGGCCGATCCCCTGCCAGCTGATAACCCGCTAATACGTGAAGTGCCTGGTCGATCTCCCTGCCAAGGCCTGGAGCGCCCGGCCGATCCTCTACCGAGGCGTGGAATGGTCAGCCGATTCCCCTTCCGACGCGTGGAGTGCCTGGCCGATCCCCTGCCAGTTGATAACCCGACAATACGTGAAGTGCCTGGCCGATCTCCCTGCCAAGGCCTGGAGCGCCCGGCCGTTCCCCAAACCGAGATGTGGAGTTGCCAGCCAATTCCCCTGCCGACCCGTGGAGTGCCTGGCCGATCCCCTGCCAGTTGATGAACCGTCAATACGTGAATTGCCTGGCCGATCTCCCTGCCAAGGCCTGAAGTGCCCGGCTGTTCCCTCTACCAAGGCGTGGCGTTGCCAGCCAATTCCCCTACCGACGCGTGGAGTTCCTGACCGATCCCCTGCCAGCTGATAACCCGCCAATACGTGAAGTTCTTGGACGATCACCCTGTCATGGCCTGATGTGCCCGGGCGATTTCCAAACCGAGGCGTGGAGTGGCTAGCCGATTCCCCTGGCGACGAGTGGAGTGCCTGGCCGATCCCCTGCCAGCTGATTACCCGCCAATACGTGAAGTTCCTGGACGATCACTTTGTCAAGGACTGGAGTGCCATGCGATCCCCAAACCGAGGCGTGGAGTGGCCAGCCAATTCCGAGGCGAGGCGTGGAGTGCCTGGCCGATCCCCTGCCAGCTGATAACCCGCTAATACGTGAAGTGCCTGGCAGATCTCCCTGCCAAGACCTGGAGCGCCCGGCCGATCCTCTACCGAGGCGTGGAATGGCCCCGATTCCCCTGCAGACGCGTGGAGTGCCTGGCCGATCCCCTGCCAGCTGATAACCCGCCAATACGTGAAGTGCCTAGCCTATCAACCTGTCAAGGCCTGGAGTGCCCGGCCGATCTTCAAACCCAGGCGTGAAGTTGCCAGCCCATTCCCCTTCCGACGCGTGGAGTGCCTGGCCGATCCCCTGCCAGTTGATAACCCGTTAATACGTGAAGTGCCTGGCCGATCAACCTGTCAAATCCTGTAGTGCCCGGCCGATCCCTCTACCAATGCGTGGAGTTGCCAGCCGATTCCCCTGCCGACGCGTGGAGTGCCTGACCGATCGCCTGCCAGCTGATAACCCTTCAATAAATGATATGCCTGTCCGATTTCCCTGCCAAAACCTGGAGTGCCCGGCCGATCCCACAGCCGAGGTGGGAAATCCAAGCCGTAAACCCTGCAAGCTGATACCCTTGAAGAGACTTGAAAAGCCTGGCCGATCCCCTGCAGTTGATAACCCGCCAATACGTGAAGTGACTGGCCGATCTCCCTGCCAAGGCCTGGAGCGCCCGGCCGATCCTCTACCGAGGCGTGGGTGGCCAGGCGATTCCCCTGCCGACGCGTGGAGTGCCTGCCAGCTGATTACCCGCCAATACGTGAAGTTTCTGGACGATCACACTGTCAAGGCCTGGAGTGCCCGGGCGATCCCCAAACCGATGCGTGGAGTGGCCAGCCAATTCCGAGGCGAGGCATGGAGTGCCTGGCCGATCTCCCTGCCAAGGCCTGGAGCGCCCGGCCGATCCTCTACCGAGGCGTGGAGTGGCCAGCCGATTCCCCTGCCGACGCGTGGAGTGCCTGGCCGATCCCCTGCCAGCTGATAACCCGCCAATACGTGATGTGCCTGGCCGATCAACCTGTCAAGGCCTGGAGTGCCCGGCCGATCCCTCTACCAAGGCGTGGAGCTGCCAGCCGATTTACTGCCAACGAGTGGAGTGCCTGACCGAACTCCTGCCAGCTGATAACCCTTCAATAAATTATATGCCTTCCCGATCTCCATGCCAAAACCTGGCAGGCTTGGAGTGGCCAGCCGACTCCCCTGCCGACGCGTGGAGTGCCTGGCTGATCCCCTGCCAGCTGATAACCCGCCAATACGTGAAGTGCCTGGCCGATCACCCTGTCAAGGCCTGGAGTGCCCTGCCTATCCCCCAACCGATGAGTGGAGTTGCCAGCCAATTCCCCTGCCGACGCGTGGAGTTCCTGGCCGATCCCCTGCCAGCTGATTACCCGCCTCTACGTGAAGTTTCTGGACGATCACCCTGTCAAGCCCTTGAGTGCCCATGTGATTCCCAAACCGAGGCGTGGAGTCGCCAGCCAATTCCTGGGCGAGGCGTGGAGTGCCTGGCCGATCCCCTGCCAGCTGATAACCCGCTAATACGTGAAGTGCCTGGCCGATCTCCCTGCCAAGGCCTGGAGCGCTCGGCCGATCCTCTACCGAGGCGTGGAATGGTCAGCCGATTCCCCTTCCGACGCGTGGAGTGCCTGGCCGATCCCCTGCCAGTTGATAACCCGACAATACGTGAAGTGCCTGGCCGATCTCCCTGCCAAGGCCTGGAGCGCCCGGCCGATCCTCTACCGAGGCGTGGAGTGGCCAGGCGATTCCCCTGCCGACGCGTGGAGTGCCTGCCAGCTGATTACCCGCCAATACGTGAAGTTTCTGGACGATCACACTGTCAAGGCCTGGAGTGCCCGGGCGATCCCCAAACCGATGCGTGGAGTGGCCAGCCAATTCCGAGGCGAGGCATGGAGTGCCTGGCCGATCTCCCTGCCAAGGCCTGGAGCGCCCGGCCGATCCTCTACCGAGGCGTGGAGTGGCCAGCCGATTCCCCTGCCGACGCGTGGAGTGCCTGGCCGATCCCCTGCCAGCTGATAACCCGCCAATACGTGATGTGCCTGGCCGATCAACCTGTCAAGGCCTGGAGTGCCCGGCCGATCCCTCTACCAAGGCGTGGAGCTGCCAGCCGATTTACTGCCAACGAGTGGAGTGCCTGACCGAACTCCTGCCAGCTGATAACCCTTCAATAAATTATATGCCTTCCCGATCTCCATGCCAAAACCTGGCAGGCTTGGAGTGGCCAGCCGACTCCCCTGCCGACGCGTGGAGTGCCTGGCTGATCCCCTGCCAGCTGATAACCCGCCAATACGTGAAGTGCCTGGCCGATCACCCTGTCAAGGCCTGGAGTGCCCTGCCTATCCCCCAACCGATGAGTGGAGTTGCCAGCCAATTCCCCTGCCGACCCGTGGAGTGCCTGGCCGATCCCCTGCCAGTTGATGAACCGTCAATACGTGAATTGCCTGGCCGATCTCCCTGCCAAGGCCTGAAGTGCCCGGCTGTTCCCTCTACCAAGGCGTGGCGTTGCCAGCCAATTCCCCTGCCGACGCGTGGAGTTTCTGACCGATCCCCTGCCAGCTGATAACCCGCCAATACGTGAAGTTCCTGGACGATCACCCTTTCATGGCCTGAAGTGCCCGGGCAATTTCCAAACCGAGGCGTGGAGTGGCCAGCCAATCCCCCTGCCGACGAGTGGAGTGCCTGGCCGATCCCCTGCCAGCTGATTACCCGCCAATACGTGAAGTTCCAGAACGATCACTTTGTCAAGACCTGGAGTGCCATGCGCTCCCCAAACCGAGGCGTGGAGTGGCCAGCCAATTCCGAGGCGAAGCGTGGAGTACCTGGCCGATCCCCTGCCAGCTGATAACCCGCTAATACGTGAAGTGCCTGGTCGATCTCCCTGCCAAGGCCTGGAGCGCCCGGCCGATCCTCTACCGAGGCGTGGAATGGCCAGCCGATTTCCCTGCCGACGCGTGGCGTGCCTGGCCGATCCCCTGCCAGTTGATAACCCGTCAATATGTGAAGTGCCTAGCCGATCAACCTGTCAAGGCCTGTAGTGCCCGGCCGATCCCTCTACCAAGGCGTGGAGTTGCCAGCCGATTCCCCTGCCGACGCGTGGAGTGCCTGACCGATCCCCTGCCAGCTGATAACCCTTCAATAAATGATATGCCTGTCCGATCTCCCTGCCAAAACCTGGGTGCCCGGCCGATCCCACAGCCGAGGTGGGAGTGCCAAGCCGTAAACCCTGCAAGCTGATACCCCTGAAGAGACTTGAAAAGCCTGGCCGATCCTCTGCAGCTGATAACCCGCCAATACGTGAAGTGCCTGGCCGATCTCCCTGCCAAGGACTGGAGCACCCGGCCGATCCTCTACCGAGGCGTGGAGTGGCCAGCCAATTCCCCTGCCGACGCGTGGGGTGCCTGCCAGCTGATAACCCGCCAATACGTGAAGTTCCTGGACGATCACACTGTCAAGACCTGGAGTGCCATGCGATCCCCAAACCGAGGCGTAGAGTGGCCAGCCAATTCCGAGGCGAGGCGTGGAGTGCCTGGCCGATCCCCTGCCAGCTGATAACCCGCTAATACGTGAAGTGCCTGGCCGATCTCCCTGCCAAGGCTTGGAGCGCTCGGCCGATCCTCTACCGAGGCGTGGAATGGCCAGCCGATTCCCCTTCCGACGCGTGGAGTGCCTGGCCGATCCCCTGCCAGTTGATAACCCGTCAATACGTGAAGTGCCTGGCCGATCTCCCTGCCAAGGCCTGGAGCGCCCGGTCGTTCCCCAAACCGAGGTGTGGAGTTGCCAGCCAATTCCCCTGCAGACCCGTGGAGTGCCTGGCCGATCTCCTGCCAGTTGATGAACCGTCAATACGTGAATTGCCTGGCCGATCTCCCTGCCAAGGCCTGAAATGCCCGATTCGGTCGGCCGATTCCCCTTCCGATGCGTGGAGTGCCTGGCCGATCCCCTGCCAGTTGATAACCCGTCAATACGTGAAGTGCCTGGCCGATCTCCCTGCCAAGACCTGGAGCGCCCGGCCGATCCTCTACCGAGGCGTGGAATGGCCACCCGATTCCCCTGCCGACGCGTGGAGTGCCTGGCCGATCCCCTGCCAGCTGATAACCCGCCAATACGTGAAGTGCCTAGCCTATCAACCTGTCAAGGCCTGGAGTGCCCGGCCGATCTTCAAACCCAGGCGTGAAGTTGCCAGCCCATTCCCCTTCCGACGCGTGGAGTGCCTGGCCGATCCCCTGCCAGTTGATAACCCGTTAATACGTGAAGTGCCTGGCCGATCAACCTGTCAAATCCTGTAGTGCCCGGCCGATCCCTCTACCAATGCGTGGAGTTGCCAGCCGATTCCCCTGCCGACGCGTGGAGTGCCTGACCGATCGCCTGCCAGCTGATAACCCTTCAATAAATGATATGCCTGTCCGATTTCCCTGCCAAAACCTGGAGTGCCCGGCCGATCCCACAGCCGAGGTGGGAAATCCAAGCCGTAAACCCTGCAAGCTGATACCCCTGAAGAGACTTGAAAAGCCTGGCCGATCCCCTGCAGTTGATAACCCGCCAATACGTGAAGTGCCTGGCAAATCTCCCTGCCAAGGCCTGGAGCGCCCGGCCGATCCTCTACCGAGGCGTGGAGTGGCCAGCCGATTCCCCTGCCGACGCGTGGAGTGCCTGGCCGATCCCCTGCCAGCTGATAACCCGCCAATACGTGATGTGCCTGGCCGATCAACCTGTCAAGGCCTGGAGTGCCCGGCCGATCCCTCTACCAAGGCGTGGAGCTGCCAGCCGATTTACTGCCAACGAGTGGAGTGCCTGACCGAACTCCTGCCAGCTGATAACCCTTCAATAAATTTTATGCCTTCCCGATCTCCCTGCCAAAACCTGGCAGGCTTGGAGTGGCCAGCCGACTCCCCTGCCGACGCGTGGAGTGCCTGGCTGATCCCCTGCCAGCTGATAACCCGCCAATACGTGAAGTGCCTGGCCGATCACCCTGTCAAGGCCTGGAGTGCCCTGCCTATCCCCCAACCGAGGAGTGGAGTTGCCAGCCAATTCCCCTGCCGACGCGTGGAGTTCCTGGCCGATCCCCTGCCAGCTGATTACCCGCCTCTACGTGAAGTTTCTGGACGATCACCCTGTCAAGCCCTTGAGTGCCCATGTGATCCCCAAACCGAGGCGTGGAGTGGCCAGCCAATTCCTGGGCGAGGCGTGGAGTGCCTGGCCGATCCCCTGCCAGCTGATAACCCGCTAATACGTGAAGTGCCTGGACGATCTCCCTGCCAAGGCCTGGAGCGCCCGGCCGTTCCCCAAACCGAGATGTGGAGTTGCCAGCCAATTCCCCTGCCGACCCGTGGAGTGCCTGGCCGATCCCCTGCCAGTTGATGAACCGTCAATACGTGAATTGCCTGGCCGATCTCCCTGCCAAGGCCTGGAGCGCTCGGCCGATCCTCTACCGAGGCGTGGAATGGTCAGCCGATTCCCCTTCCGACGCGTGGAGTGCCTGGCCGATCCCCTGCCAGTTGATAACCCGTCAATACGTGAAGTGCCTGGCCGATCTCCCTGCCAAGGCCTGGAGCGCCCGGCCGTTCCCCAAACCGAGATGTGGAGTTGCCAGCCAATTCCCCTGCCGACCCGTGGAGTGCCTGGCCGATCCCCTGCCAGTTGATGAACCGTCAATACGTGAATTGCCTGGCCGATCTCCCTGCCAAGGCCTGAAGTGCCCGGCCGATCCTCTACCGAGGCGTGGAGTGGCCAGCCGATTCCCCTGCCGACGCGTGGAGTGCCTGGCCGATCCCCTGCCAGCTGATAACCCGCCAATACGTGATGTGCCTGGCCGATCAACCTGTCAAGGCCTGGAGTGCCCGGCCGATCCCTCTACCAAGGCGTGGAGCTGCCAGCCGATTTACTGCCAACGAGTGGAGTGCCTGACCGAACTCCTGCCAGCTGATAACCCTTCAATAAATTATATGCCTTCCCGATCTCCCTGCCAAAACCTGGCAGGCTTGGAGTGGCCAGCCGACTCCCCTGCCGACGCGTGGAGTTCCTGACCGATCCCCTGCCAGCTGATAACCCGCCAATACGTGAAGTTCCTGGACGATCACCCTTTCATGGCCTGAAGTGCCCGGGCAATTTCCAAACCGAGGCGTGGAGTGGCCAGCCGATTCCCCTGCCGACGAGTGGAGTGCCTGGCCGATCCCCTGCCAGCTGATTACCCGCCAATACGTGAAGTTCCTGAACGATCACTTTGTCAAGACCTGGAGTGCCATGCGCTCCCCAAACCGAGGCGTGGAGTGGCCAGCCAATTCCGAGGCGAAGCGTGGAGTACCTGGCCGATCCCCTACCAGCTGAAAACCCGCTAATACGTGAAGTGCCTGGTCGATCTCCCTGCCAAGGCCTGGAGCGCCCGGCCGATCCTCTACCGAGGCGTGGAATGGCCAGCCGATTTCCCTGCCGACGCGTGGAGTGCCTGGCCGATCCCCTGCCAGTTGATAACCCGTCAATATGTGAAGTGCCTAGCCGATCAACCTGTCAAGGCCTGTAGTGCCCGGCCGATCCCTCTACCAAGGCGTGGAGTTGCCAGCCGATTCCCCTGCCGACGCGTGGAGTGCCTGACCGATCCCCTGCCAGCTGATAACCCTTCAATAAATGATTTGCCTGTCCGATCTCCCTGCCAAAACCTGGAGTGCCCGGCCGATCCCACAGCCGAGGTGGGAGTGCCAAGCCGTAAACCCTCCAAGCTGATACCCCTGAAGAGACTTGAAAAGCCTGGCCGATCCTCTGCAGTTGATAACCCGCCAATACGTGAAGTGCCTGGCCGATCTCCCTGCCAAGGCCTGGAGCACCCGGCCGATCCTCTACCGAGGCGTGGAGTGGCCAGCCAATTCCCCTGCCGACGCGTGGGGTGCCTGCCAGCTGATAACCCGCCAATACGTGAAGTTCCTGGACGATCACACTGTCAAGACCTGGAGTGCCATGCGATCCCCAAACCGAGGCGTAGAGTGGCCAGCCAATTCCGAGGCGAGGCGTGGAGTGCCTGGCCGATCCCCTGCCAGCTGATAACCCGCTAATACGTGAAGTGCCTGGACGATCTCTCTGCCAAGGCCTGGAGCGCTCGGCCGATCCTCTACCGAGGCGTGGAATGGCGAGCCGATTCCCCTTCCGACGCGTGGGGTGCCTGCCAGCTGATAACCCGCCAATACGTGAAGTTCCTGGACGATCACACTGTCAAGACCTGGAGTGCCATGCGATCCCCAAACCGAGGCGTAGAGTGGCCAGCCAATTCCGAGGCGAGGCGTGGAGTGCCTGGCCGATCCCCTGCCAGCTGATAACCCGCTAATACGTGAAGTGCCTGGACGATCTCCCTGCCAAGGCCTGGAGCGCTCGGCCGATCCTCTACCGTGGCGTGGAATGGCGAGCCGATTCCCCTTCCGTCGCGTGGGGTGCCTGTCAGCTGATAACCCGCCAATACGTGAAGTTCCTGGACGATCACACTGTCAAGACCTGGAGTGCCATGCGATCCCCAAACCGAGGCGTAGAGTGGCCAGCCAATTCCGAGGCGAGGCGTGGAGTGCCTGGCCGATCCCCTGCCTGCTGATAACCCGCTAATACGTGAAGTGCCTGGCCGATCTCCCTGCCAAGGCCTGGAGCGCCCGGTCGTTCCCCAAACCGAGGTGTGGAGTTGCCAGCCAATTCCCCTGCCGACCCGTGGAGTGCCTGGCCGATCCCCTGCCAGTTGATGAACCGTCAATACGTGAATTGCCTGGCCGATCTCCCTGCCAAGGCCTGAAATGCCCGATTCGGTCGGCCGTTTCCCCTTCCGACGCGTGGAGTGCCTGGCCGATCCCCTGCCAGTTGATAACCCGTCAATACGTGAAGTGCCTGGCCGATCTCCCTGCCAAGGCCTGGAGCGCCCGGCCGTTCCCCAAACCGAGGTGTGGAGTTGCCAGCCAATTCCCCTGTCGACGCGTGGAGTACCTGGCCGATCCCCTGCCAGCTGATAACCCGCTAATACGTGAAGTGCCTGGCCGATCTCCCTGCCAAGGCCTGGAGCGCCCGGCCGTTCCCCAAACCGAGGTGTGGAGTTGCCAGCCAATTCCCCTGTCGACGCGTGGAGTACCTGGCCGATCCCCTGCCAGCTGATAACCCGCTAATACGTTAAGTGCCTGGCCGATCTCCCTGCCAAGGCCTGGAGCGCCCGGCCGATCCTCTACCGAGGCGTGGAATGGCCAGCCGATTTCCCTGCCGACGCGTGGAGTGCCTGGCCGATCCCCTGCCAGCTGATAACCCGCCAATACGTGAAGTGCCTGGCCGATCAACCTGTCAAGGCCTGTAGTGCCCGGCCGATCCCTCTACCAAGGCGTGGAGTTGCCAGCCGATTCCCCTGCCGACGCGTGGGGTGCCTGACCGATCCCCTGCTAGCTGATAACCCTTCAATAAATGATATGCCTGTCCGATCTACCTGCCAAAACCTGGAGTGCCCGGCCGATCCCACAGCCGAGGTGGGAGTGCCAAGCCGTAAACCCTCCAAGCTGATACCCCTGAAGAGACTTGAAAAGCCTGGCCGATCCTCTGCAGTTGATAACCCGCCAATACGTGAAGTGCCTGGCCGATCTCCCTGCCAAGGCCTGGAGCACCCGGCCGATCCTCTACCGAGGCGTAAAGTGGCCAGCCAATTCCCCTGCCGACGCGTGGGGTGCCTGCCAGCTGATAACCCGCCAATACGTGAAGTTCCTGGACGATCACACTGTCAAGACCTGGAGTGCCATGCGATCCCCAAACCGAGGCGTAGAGTGGCCAGCCAATTCCGAGGCGAGGCGTGGAGTGCCTGGCCGATCCCCTGCCAGCTGATAACCCGCTAATACGTGAAGTGCCTGGACGATCTCTCTGCCAAGGCCTGGAGCTCCCGGTCGTTCCCCAAACCGAGGTGTGGAGTTGCCAGCCAATTCCCCTGCCGACCCGTGGAGTGCCTGGCCGATCCCCTGCCAGTTGATGAACCGTCAATACGTGAATTGCCTGGCCGATCTCCCTGCCAAGGCCTGAAATGCCCGATTCGGTCGGCCGATTCCCCTTCCGACGCGTGGAGTGCCTGGCCGATCCCCTGCCAGTTGATAACCCGTCAATACGTGAAGTGCCTGGCCGATCTCCCTGCCAAGGCCTGGAGCGCCCGGCCGTTCCCCAAACCGAGGTGTGGAGTTGCCAGCCAATTCCCCTGTCGACGCGTGGAGTACCTGGCCGATCCCCTGCCAGCTGATAACCCGCTAATACGTGAAGTGCCTGGCCGATCTCCCTGCCAAGGCCTGGAGCGCCCGGCCGATCCTCTACCGAGGCGTGGAATGGCCAGCCGATTTCCCTGCCGACGCGTGGAGTGCCTGGCCGATCCCTGCCAGCTGATAACCCGCCAATACGTGAAGTGCCTGGCCGATCAACCTGTCAAGGCCTGTAGTGCCCGGCCGATCCCTCTACCAAGGCGTGGAGTTGCCAGCCGATTCCCCTGCCGACGCGTGGGGTGCCTGACCGATCCCCTGCTAGCTGATAACCCTTCAATAAATGATATGCCTGTCCGATCTACCTGCCAAAACCTGGAGTGCCCGGCCGATCCCACAGCCGAGGTGGGAGTGCCAAGCCGTAAACCCTCCAAGCTGATACCCCTGAAGAGACTTGAAAAGCCTGGCCGATCCTCTGCAGTTGATAACCCGCCAATACGTGAAGTGCCTGGCCGATCTCCCTGCCAAGGCCTGGAGCACCCGGCCGATCCTCTACCGAGGCGTGGAGTGGCCAGCCAATTCCCCCTGCCGACGCGTGGGGTGCCTGCCAGCTGATAACCCGCCAATACGTGAAGTTCCTGGACGATCACACTGTCAAGACCTGGAGTGCCATGCGATCCCCAAACCGAGGCGTAGAGTGGCCAGCCAATTCCGAGGCGAGGCGTGGAGTGCCTGGCCGATCCCCTGCCAGCTGATAACCCGCTAATACGTGAAGTGCCTGGACGATCTCCCTGCCAAGGCCTGGAGCGCTCGGCCGATCCTCTACCGTGGCGTGGAATGGCGAGCCGATTGCCCTTCCGTCGCGTGGGGTGCCTGTCAGCTGATAACCCGCCAATACGTGAAGTTCCTGGACGATCACACTGTCAAGACCTGGAGTGCCATGCGATCCCCAAACCGAGGCGTAGAGTGGCCAGCCAATTCCGAGGCGAGGCGTGGAGTGCCTGGCCGATCCCCTGCCAGCTGATAACCCGCTAATACGTGAAGTGCCTGGCCGATCTTCCTGCCAAGGCTTGGAGCGCTCGGCCGATCCTCTACCGAGGCGTGGAATGGCCAGCCGATTCCCCTTCCGACGCGTGGAGTGCCTGGCCGATCCCCTGCCAGTCGATAACCCGTCAATACGTGAAGTGCCTGGCCGATCTCCCTGCCAAGGCCTGGAGCGCCCGGTCGTTCCCCAAACCGAGGTGTGGAGTTGCCAGCCAATTCCCCTGCCGACGCGTGGAGTACCTGGCCGATCCCCTGCCAGCTGATAACCCGCTAATACGTGAAGTGCCTGGCCGATCTCCCTGCAAAGGCCTGGAGCGCCCGGCCGATCCTCTACCGAGGCGTGGAATGGCCAGCCGATTTCCCTGCCGACGCGTGGAGTGCCTGGCCGATCCCCTGCCAGCTGATAACCCGCCAATACGTGAAGTGCCTGGCCGATCAACCAGTCAAGGCCTGTAGTGCCCGGCCGATCCCTCTACCAAGGCGTGGAGTTGCCAGCCGATTCCCCTGCCGACGCGTGGAGTGCCTGACCGATCCCCTGCCAGCTGATAACCCTTCAATAAATGATATGCCTGTCCGATCTCCCTGCCAAAACCTGGAGTGCCCGGCCGATCCCACAGCCGAGGTGGGAGTGCCAAGCCGTAAAGCCTGCAAGCTGATACCCCTGAAGAGACTTGAAAAGCCTGGCCGATCCTCTGAAGTTGATAACCCGCCAATACGTGAAGTGCCTGGCCGATCTCCCTGGCAAGGCCTGGAGCACCCGGCCGATCCTCTACCGAGGCGTGGAGTGGCCAGCCGATTCCCCTGCTGACGCGTGGGGTGCCTGCCAGCTGATTACCCGCCAATACGTGAAGTTCCTGGACGATCACACTGTCAAGGCCTGGAGTGCCCGGGCGATCCCCAAACCGACGCGTGGAGCGGCCAGCCGATTCCCCTGCCGACGCGTGGAGTGCCTGACCGATCCCCTGCTAGCTGATAACCCTTCAATAAATGATATGCCTGTCCGATCTCCCTGCCAAAACCTGGAGTGCCCGGCCGGTCCCACAGCCGAGGTGGGAGTGCCAAGCCGTAAACCCTCCAAGCTGATACCCCTGAAGAGACTTGAAAAGCCTGGCCGATCCTCTGCAGTTGATAACCCGCCAATACCTGAAGTGCCTGGCCGATCTCCCTGCCAAGACCTGGAGTGCCATGCGATCCCCAAACCGAGGCGTAGAGTGGCCATCCAATTCCGAGGCGAGGCGTGGAGTGCCTGGCCGATCCCCTGCCAGCTGATAACCCGCTAATACGTGAAGTTCCTGGACGATCACACTGTCAAGACCTGGAGTGCCATGCGATCCCCAAACCGAGGCGTAGAGTGGCCATCCAATTCCGAGGCGAGGCGTGGAGTGCCTGGCCGATCCCCTGCCAGCTGATAACCCGCTAATACGTGAAGTGCCTGGACGATCTCCCAGCCAAGGCCTGGAGCGCTCGGCCGATCCTATACCGAGGCGTGGAATGGCGAGCCGATTCCCCTTCCGACGCGTGGGGTGCCTGCCAGCTGATAACCCGCCAATACGTGAAGTTCCTGACGATCACACTGTCAAGACCTGGAGTGCCATGCGATCCCCAAACCGAGGCGAAGAGTGGCCAGCCAATTCCGAGGCGAGGCGTGGAGTGCCTGGCCGATCCCCTGCCAGCTGATAACCCGCTAATACGTGAAGTGCCTGGACGATCTCCCAGCCAAGGCCTGGAGCGCTCGGCCGATCCTATACCGAGGCGTGGAATGGCGAGCCGATTCCCCTTCCGACGCGTGGGGTGCCTGCCAGCTGATAACCCGCCAATACGTGAAGTTCCTGACGATCACACTGTCAAGACCTGGAGTGCCATGCGATCCCCAAACCGAGGCGAAGAGTGGCCAGCCAATTCCGAGGCGAGGCGTGGGTGCCTGGCCGATCCCCTGCCAGCTGATAACCCGCTAATACGTGAAGTGCCTGGCCGATCTCCCTGCCAAGGCTTGGAGCGCTCGGCCGATCCTCTACCGAGGCGTGGAATGGCCAGCCGATTCCCCCTCCGACGCGTGGAGTGCCTGGCTGATCCCCTGCCAGTCGATAACCCGTCAATACGTGAAGTGCCTTGCCGATCTCCCTGCCAAGGCCTGGAGCGCCCGGCCGTTCCCACAGCCGAGGTGGGAGTGCCAAGCCGTAAACCCTGCAAGCTGATACCCCTGAAGAGACTTGAAAAGCCTGGCCGATCCTCTGAAGTTGATAACCCGCCAATACGTGAAGTGCCTGGCCGATCTCCCTGCCAAGGCCTGGAGCACCCGGCCGATCCTCTACCGAGGCGTGGAGTGGCCAGCCGATTCCCCTGCCGACGCGTGGGGTGCCTGCCAGCTGATTACCCGCCAATACGTGAAGTTCCTGGACGATCACACTGTCAAGGCCTGGAGTGCCCGGGCGATCCCCAAACCGACGCGTGGAGCGGCCAGCCGATTCCCCTGCCGACGCGTGGAGTGCCTGACCGATCCCCTGCTAGCTGATAACCCTCCAATAAATGATATGCCTTCCCGATTTCTCTGCCAAAACCTGGAGTGCCCGTCCGATCCCACAGCCGAGGTGGGAGTGCCAAGCCGTAAACCCTGCAAGCTGATACCCTTAAAGAGACTTGAAAAGCCTGGCCGATCCCCTGCTGTTGATAACCCGCAAATACGTTAAGTGCCTGGCCGATCTCCCTGCTTAGGTCTGAAGCGCGCGGCCGATCCTCTACCGAGGCGTGGAGTGGCCAGCCAATTCCTCTGCCGACGCGTGGAGTGCCTGCCAGCTGATAACCCGCCAATACGTGAAGTTCCTGGACGATCACCCAGTCAAGGCCTGGAGCACCCGGCCGATCCTCTACCGAGGCGTGGAGTGGCCAGCCGATTCCCCTGCCGACGCGTGGAGTGCCTACCAGCTGATTACCCGCCAATACGTGAAGTTCCTGGACGATCACCCTGTTAAGGCCTGGAGTGCCCGGGCGATCCCCAAACCGACGCGTGGAGTGGCCAGCCGATTCCCCTGCCGGCGCGTGGAGTGCCTGACCGATGTCCTGCCAGCTGTTAACCCGCCAATACGTGAAGTGTCTAGCCGATCACCCTGTCAAGGCCTGGAGTGCCTTGCCGATCCCCAAACCAAGGCGTGGAGTTGCCAGCCAATTCCCCTGCCGACGCGTGGAGTGCCTGGCCGATCCCCTGCCAGTTGATGAACCGTTAATACGTGAATTGCCTGGCCGATCTCTCTGCCACGGCCTGAAGTGCCCGGCCGATCGCTCTACCAAGGCGTGGCGTTGCCAGCCAATTCCCCTGCCGACGCGTGGGTGCCTGACCGATCCCCTGCCAGCTGATAACCCTCCAATAAATGATATGCCTGCCCGATTTCCCTGCCAAAACCTGGAGTGCCCGAACGATCCCACAGCCGAGGTGGGAGTGCCAAGCCGTATACCCTGCAAGCTGATACACCTGAAACGACTTGAAAAGCCTGGCCGATCCCCTGCAGTTTTAACCCGCCAATACGTGAAGTGCCTGGCCGATCTCCCTGCCAAGGATTGAAGCGCCCGCCCGATCCTCTACCGAGGCGTGGAGTGGCCAGCCGAATCCCCTGCCGACGCGTGGAGTGCCTGGCCGATGCCCTGCCAGCTGATAACCCGCCAATACGTGAAGTGCCTAGCCGATCACCCTGTCAAGGCCTGGAGTTCCCTGCCGATCCCCAAACCGAGGCGTGGAGTTGCCAGCCAATTCCCCTGCCGACGCGTGGAGTGCCTGGCCGATCCCCTGCCAGTTGATAAACCGTCAATACGTGAATTGCCTGGCCGATCCCCCTGCCAAGGCCTGAAGTGCCCGATTCGGTCGGCCGATTCCCCTGCCGACGCGTGGAGTGCCTGGCCGATGCCTTGCCAGCTGATAACCCGCCAATACGTGAAGTGCCTGGCCGATCACCCTGTCAAGGCCTGGAGTGCCCTGCCGATCCCCAAACCGAGGCGTGGAGTTGCCAGCCAATTCCCCTGCCGACGCGTGGAGTGCCTGGCCGATCCCCTGCCAGTTGATGAACCGTCAATAAGTGAATTGCCTGGCCGATCTCCCTGCCAAGGCCTGAAGTGCCCGGCCGATCGCTCTACCAAGGCGTGGCGTTGCCAGCCAATTCCCCTGCCGACGCGTGGAGCTCCTTTCCGATCCCCTGCCAGCTGATATCCCGCCAATACGTGAAGTGCCTGGCCGATCACCCTGTCAAGGACTGGAGTGCCCTACCGATCCCCGAACCGAGGCGTGGAGTTGCCAGCCAATTCCCCTGCCGACGCGTGGACTTCCTGGCCGATCCCCTGCCAGCTGATAACCCGCCCATACGGAAAGTTCCTGGACGATCACCCTGTCATGGCCTGAAGTGCCCGGGCGATTTCCAAACCGATTCGTGGAGTGGCTAGCCGATTCCCCTGCCGACGAGTGGAGTGCCTGGCCGATCCCCTGCCAGCTGATAACCCGCTAATACGTGAAGTGCCCGGCCGATCTCCCTGCCAAAACCTGGAGCGCCCGGCCGATCCCTAAACCGAGGTGTGGAGTTGCAAGCCAATTCCCCTGCCGACGCGTGGAGTGCCTGGCCGGTCCCCTGCCAGTTGATGAACCGTCAATACGTGAATTCCCTGGCCGATCTCCCTGCCAAGGCCTGAAGTGCCCGGCTGTTCCCTCTACCAAGGCGTGGCGTTGCCAGCCAATTCCCCTGCCGACGCGTGGAGTTCCTGACCGATCCCCTGCCAGCTGATAACCCGCCAATACATGAAGTGCCTGGCCGATCACCCTGTTAAGCCCTGGAGTGCCCTGCCGATCCCCAAACCGAGGCGAGGAGTTCCCAGCCAATTGCCCTGGCCGATCCTCTGCCAGCTGATAACCCGCCCATGAGTGAAGTTCCTGGACGATCACCCTGTCATGGCCTGAAGTGCCCGGGCGATTTCCAAACCGAGGCGTGGAGTGGCCAGCCGATTCCCCTGCCAGCAGATTACCCGCCAATACGTGAAGTTCCTGAACGATCACTTTGTCAAGACCTGGAGTGCCATGCGATCCCCAAACCGAGGCGTGGAGTGGCCAGCCAATTCCGAGGCGAGGCGTGGAGTGCCTGGCCGATCCCCTGCCAGCTGATAACCCGCCAATACGTGAAGTGCCTGACCGATCAACCTGTCAAGGCCTGGAGTGCCCGGCCGATCCTCAAAACAAGGCGTGGAGTGCCTGGCCGATCCCCTGCCAGTTGATAACCCGTCAATACGTGAAGTGCCTGGCCGATCTCCCTTCCAAGGCCTGGAGCGCCCGGCCGTTCCCACAGCCGAGGTGGGAGAGCCAAGCGGTAAACCCTGCAAGCTGATACCCCTGAAGAGGCTTGAAAAGCCTGGTCGATCCCCTGCAGTTGATAACCCGCCAATACGTGAAGTGCCTGGCCGATCTCCCTGCCAAGGCCTGGAGCGCCCGGCCGATCCTCTACCGAGACGTGGAGTGGCCAGCCGATTCCCCTGCCGACGCGTGGAGTGCCTGCCAGCTGATAACCCGCCAATACGTGAAGTTCCTGGACGATCACACTGTCAAGACCTGGAGTGCCATGCGATCCCCAAACCGAGGCGTAGAGTGGCCAGCCAATTCCGAGGCGAGGCGTGGAGTGCCTGGCCGATCCCCTGCCAGCTGATAACCCGCTAATACGTGAAGCGCCTGGACGATCTCCCTGCCAAAGCCTGGAGCGCTCGGCCGATCCTCTACCGAGGCGTGGAATGGCGAGCCGATTCCCCTTCCGACGCGTGGGGTGCCTGCCAGCTGATAACCCGCCAATACGTGAAGTTCCTGGACGATCACACTGTCAAGACCTGGAGTGCCATGCGATCCCCAAACCGAGGCGTAGAGTGGCCAGCCAATTCCGAGGCGAGGCGTGGAGTGCCTGGCCGATCCCCTGCCAGCTGATTACCCGCCAATACGTGAAGTGCCTGGCCGATCACCCTGGCAAGGCCTGGAGTGCCCGGTCGATCCCTCTACCGAGACGTGGAGTGGCCAGCCGATTCCCCTGCCGACGCGTGGAGTGCCTGCCAGCTGATAACCCGCCAATACGTGAAGTTCCTGGACGATCACACTGTCAAGACCTGGAGTGCCATGCGATCCCCAAACCGAGGCGTAGAGTGGCCAGCCAATTCCGAGGCGAGGCGTGGAGTGCCTGGCCGATCCCCTGCCAGCTGATTACCCGCCAATACGTGAAGTGCCTGGCCGATCACCCTGTCAAGGCCTGGAGTGCCCGGCCGTTCCCCAAACCGAGGCGTGGAGTTTCCAGCCGATTCCCCTGCCGACGCGTGGAGTGCCTGGCCGATCCGCTGCCAGCTGATAACCCGCCAATACGTGAAGTGCCTGGCCGATCACCCTGTCAGGGCCTAAAGTGCCCGGCCGATCCCCAAACCGAGGCGTGGAGTTGCCAGCCAATTCCCCTGCCGACTCGTGGAGTGCCTAGCCGATCCCCTGCCAGTTCATAACCCGTCAATACGTGAAGTGCCTGGCCGATCTCCCTGCCAACACCTGGAGTGCCCGGCCGATCCCTCTTCCAAGGCGTGGAGTTGCCAAACGATTCCCCTGCCGACGCGTGGAGTTCCTGGACGATCCCCTGCCAGCTGATTACTCGCCAATACATGAAGTTCCTGGTCGATCACCCTGTCATGGCCTGGAGTGCCCGGGCGATCCCCAAACCAAGGCGTGGAGTTGCTAGCCAATTCCCCTGCCCATGCAATCCCCAAACCGAGGCGTGGAGTGGCCAGCCAATTCCTAGGCGAGGAATAAAGTGGCGAGCCGATTCCCCTGCCGACGCGTGGAGTGCCTGACCGACCCTCTGCAAGCTGATAACCCGCCAATACGTGAAATGCCTGGCCAATCTCCCTGCCATGCAAGGGATCTGCCTTGTATCCCCCTGCCGAGGCGTTTACCCGCCAATACGTGAAGTTCCTGGACGTTCACCCTTTCAAGGCCTGGAGTGCTCGGGCGATCTCCACACCGAGGCGTGGAGTGGCCAGCCGACTCCCCTGCCGACGCGTGGAGTGCCTTGCCGATCCCCTGCCAGCTGATTACCCGCCAATAATGCCAGCTGACAAAGACCTGGAGTGCCCGGGCGATCCCCAAACCGAGGCGTGGAGTTGCCAGCCAATTCCCCTGCCGACGCTTGGAGTGCGTGGTCGATCCCCTGCCAGCTGATTACCCGCCAGTACGTGAAGTGCCTGGCTGATCTCCTTGCCAAGGCTTGGAGTGGCCGGCCGATTCCCCTGCCGAGGCGTGGAATGCCCAGCCGATTCCGCTGCCAACGCGCTGAGTGCCTAGCCGATTTCCCTGCCAGCTGATAACCCTCAAATAAATGATATGCCTTCCCGATCTCCCTGCCAAAACCTGGAGTGCCCGGCCGATCCCACAGCCGAGGTGGGAGTGCCGAGCCGTATACCCTGCAAGCTGATACCCCTGCCGTGACTTGAAAAGCCTGACCGATCCCCTGCCAGTTGATAACCCGCCAATACGTGAAGTTCCTGGCCAATCTCCCTGCCAAGGCCTGGAGTGCCCGGCCGATCACCCTACAAGGGCGTGAAGTTGCCAGCCAATTCCCTAGACGACGCGTGGAGTGCCTGACTGATCCCAGTTGATAACCCGTTAATACGTGAAGTGCCTGGCCGATCACCCTGTCAAGGCGTGGAGTGCCCTGCCGATCGCCAAACCAAGGCGTGGACTTGCCAGCCAATGCCCCTGCCGACGCGTGGAGTGCCTGACCGATCCCCTGCCAGCTGATAACCCTTCAATAAATGATATGCCTGTCCGATCTCCCTGCCAAAACCTGGAGTGCCCTGCCGATCCCACAGCCGAGGTGGGAGTGCCAAGCCGTAAACCCTGCAAGCTGATACCCCTGAAGAGACTTGAAAAGCCTGGCCGATCCTCTGCAGTTGATAACCCGCCAATACGTGAAGTGCCTGGCCGATCTCCCTGCCAAGGCCTGGAGCACCCGGCCGATCCTCTACCGAGGCGTGGAGTGGCTAGCCGATTCCCCTGCCGACGCGTGAGGTGCCTGCCAGCTGATAACCCGCCAATACGTGAAGTTCCTGGACGATCACACTGTCAAGACCTGGAGTGCCATGCGATCCCCAAACCGAGGCGTAGAGTGGCCAGCCAATTCCGAGGCGAGGCGTGGAGTGCCTGGCCGATCCCCTGCCAGCTGATAACCCGCTAATACGTGAAGTGCCTGGACGATCTCCCTGCCAAGGCCTGGAGCCCTCGGCCGATCCTCTACCGAGGCGTGGAATGGCGAGCCGATTCTCCTTCCGACGCGTGGGGTGCCTGCCAGCTGATAACCCGCCAATACGTGAAGTTCCTGGACGATCACACTGTCAAGACCTGGAGTGCCATGCGATCCCCAAACCGAGGCGTAGAGTGGCCAGCCAATTCCGAGGCGAGGCGTGGAGTGCCTGGCCGATCCCCTGCCAGCTGATAACCCGCTAATACGTGAAGTGCCTGACCGATCTCCCTGCCAAGGCCTGGAGCGCCCGGCCGATCCTCTACCGAGGCGTGGAATGGCCAGCCGATTTCCTTCCGACGCGTGGAGTACCTGGCCGATCCCCTGCCAGCTAATAACCCGCTAATACGTGAAGTGCCTGGCCGATCTCCCTGCCAAGGCCTGGAGCGCCCGGCCGATCCTCTACCGAGGCGTGGAGTGGCCAGCCAATTCCGAGGCGAGGCGTGGAGTGCCTGGCCGATCCCCTGCCAGCTGATAACCCGCCAATACGTGAAGTGCCTGACCGATCAACCTGTCAAGGCCTGGAGTGCCCGGCCGATCCTCAAAACAAGGCGTGGAGTGCCTGGCCGATCCCCTGCCAGTTGATAACCCGTCAATACGTGAAGTGCCTGGCCGATCTCCCTTCCAAGGCCTGGAGCGCCCGGCCGTTCCCACAGCCGAGGTGGGAGAGCCAAGCGGTAAACCCTGCAAGCTGATACCCCTGAAGAGGCTTGAAAAGCCTGGTCGATCCCCTGCAGTTGATAACCCGCCAATACGTGAAGTGCCTGGCCGATCTCCCTGCCAAGGCCTGGAGCGCCCGGCCGATCCTCTACCGAGACGTGGAGTGGCCAGCCGATTCCCCTGCCGACGCGTGGAGTGCCTGCCAGCTGATAACCCGCCAATACGTGAAGTTCCTGGACGATCACACTGTCAAGACCTGGAGTGCCATGCGATCCCCAAACCGAGGCGTAGAGTGGCCAGCCAATTCCGAGGCGAGGCGTGGAGTGCCTGGCCGATCCCCTGCCAGCTGATAACCCGCTAATACGTGAAGCGCCTGGACGATCTCCCTGCCAAAGCCTGGAGCGCTCGGCCGATCCTCTACCGAGGCGTGGAATGGCGAGCCGATTCCCCTTCCGACGCGTGGGGTGCCTGCCAGCTGATAACCCGCCAATACGTGAAGTTCCTGGACGATCACACTGTCAAGACCTGGAGTGCCATGCGATCCCCAAACCGAGGCGTAGAGTGGCCAGCCAATTCCGAGGCGAGGCGTGGAGTGCCTGGCCGATCCCCTGCCAGCTGATTACCCGCCAATACGTGAAGTGCCTGGCCGATCACCCTGGCAAGGCCTGGAGTGCCCGGTCGATCCCTCTACCAAGGCGTGGAGTTGCCAGCCAATTCCCCTGGCGTCGCGTGGAGTTCCTGGCCGATCCCCTGCCAGCTGATAACCCGCCAATACGTGAAGTTTCTGGACGATCACCCTGTCAAGGCCTGGAGTGCCCATGCGATCCCCAAACCGAGTCGTGGAGTGGCCAGCCAATTCCTTTTCGAGGAATGGAGTGGCGAGCCGATTCCCCTGCCGACGCGTGGAGTGCCTAGCCGATTCCCCTGTCAGCTGATAACCCGCCAATACGTGAAGTGCCTGGCCGATCACCCTGTCAAGGCCTGGAGTGCCCTGCCGATCCCCCAACCGAGGCGTGGAGTTGCCAGCCAATTCCCCTGCCGACGCGTGGAGTTCCTGGCCGATCCCCTGCCAGCTGATACGTAAAGTTTCTGGGCGATCACCCTGTCAAGGCCTGGAGTGCCCATGCAATCCCCAAACCGAGGCGTGGAGTGGCCAGCCAATTCCTAGGCAAGGAATGGAGTGGCGAGCCGATTCCCCTGCCGACGCGTGGAGTGCCTGGCCGATCCCCTGCCAGCTGATAACCCGCCAATACGTGAAGTGCCTGGCCGATCACCCTGTCAAGGCCTGGAGTGCCCGGCCGTTCCCCAAACCGAGGCGTGGAGTTTCCAGCCGATTCCCCTGCCGACGCGTGGAGTGCCTGGCCGATCCGCTGCCAGCTGATAACCCGCCAATACGTGAAGTGCCTGGCCGATCACCCTGTCAGGGCCTAAAGTGCCCGGCCGATCCCCAAACCGAGGCGTGGAGTTGCCAGCCAATTCCCCTGCCGACTCGTGGAGTGCCTAGCCGATCCCCTGCCAGTTCATAACCCGTCAATACGTGAAGTGCCTGGCCGATCTCCCTGCCAACACCTGGAGTGCCCGGCCGATCCCTCTTCCAAGGCGTGGAGTTGCCAAACGATTCCCCTGCCGACGCGTGGAGTTCCTGGACGATCCCCTGCCAGCTGATTACTCGCCAATACATGAAGTTCCTGGTCGATCACCCTGTCATGGCCTGGAGTGCCCGGGCGATCCCCAAACCAAGGCGTGGAGTTGCTAGCCAATTCCCCTGCCCATGCAATCCCCAAACCGAGGCGTGGAGTGGCCAGCCAATTCCTAGGCGAGGAATAAAGTGGCGAGCCGATTCCCCTGCCGACGCGTGGAGTGCCTGACCGACCCTCTGCAAGCTGATATTCCGCCAATACGTGAAGTGCCTGGCCAATCTCCCTGCCATGCAAGGGATCTGCCTTGTATCCCCCTGCCGAGGCGTTTACCCGCCAATACGTGAAGTTCCTGGACGTTCACCCTTTCAAGGCCTGGAGTGCTCGGGCGATCTCCACACCGAGGCGTGGAGTGGCCAGCCGACTCCCCTGCCGACGCGTGGAGTGCCTTGCCGATCCCCTGCCAGCTGATTACCCGCCAATAATGCCAGCTGACAAAGACCTGGAGTGCCCGGGCGATCCCCAAACCGAGGCGTGGAGTTGCCAGCCAATTCCCCTGCCGACGCTTGGAGTGCGTGGTCGATCCCCTGCCAGCTGATTACCCGCCAGTACGTGAAGTGCCTGGCTGATCTCCTGCCAAGGCTTGGAGTGGCCGGCCGATTCCCCTGCCGAGGCGTGGAATGCCCAGCCGATTCCGCTGCCAACGCGCTGAGTGCCTAGCCGATTTCCCTGCCAGCTGATAACCCTCAAATAAATGATATGCCTTCCCGATCTCCCTGCCAAAACCTGGAGTGCCCGGCCGATCCCACAGCCGAGGTGGGAGTGCCGAGCCGTATACCCTGCAAGCTGATACCCCTGCCGTGACTTGAAAAGCCTGACCGATCCCCTGCCAGTTGATAACCCGCCAATACGTGAAGTTCCTGGCCAATCTCCCTGCCAAGGCCTGGAGTGCCCGGCCGATCACCCTACAAGGGCGTGAAGTTGCCAGCCAATTCCCTAGACGACGCGTGGAGTGCCTGACTGATCCCAGTTGATAACCCGTTAATACGTGAAGTGCCTGGCCGATCACCCTGTCAAGGCGTGGAGTGCCCTGCCGATCGCCAAACCAAGGCGTGGACTTGCCAGCCAATGCCCCTGCCGACGCGTGGAGTGCCTGACCGATCCCCTGCC
Organism: Drosophila malerkotliana malerkotliana; assembly: GCA_018153235.1. Classification (NCBI taxonomy): domain Eukaryota; kingdom Metazoa; phylum Arthropoda; class Insecta; order Diptera; family Drosophilidae; genus Drosophila; species Drosophila malerkotliana. The sequence continues at coordinate 34,398 of JAECXV010000166.1, forward strand.
AGCTGATAACCCTTCAATAAATGATATGCCTGTCCGATCTCCCTGCCAAAACCTGGAGTGCCCTGCCGATCCCACAGCCGAGGTGGGAGTGCCAAGCCGTAAACCCTGCAAGCTGATACCCCTGAAGAGACTTGAAAAGCCTGGCCGATCCTCTGCAGTTGATAACCCGCCAATACGTGAAGTGCCTGGCCGATCTCCCTGCCAAGGCCTGGAGCACCCGGCCGATCCTCTACCGAGGCGTGGAGTGGCTAGCCGATTCCCCTGCCGACGCGTGAGGTGCCTGCCAGCTGATAACCCGCCAATACGTGAAGTTCCTGGACGATCACACTGTCAAGACCTGGAGTGCCATGCGATCCCCAAACCGAGGCGTAGAGTGGCCAGCCAATTCCGAGGCGAGGCGTGGAGTGCCTGGCCGATCCCCTGCCAGCTGATAACCCGCCAATACGTGAAGTGCCTGGCCGATCTCCCTGCCAAGGCCTGGAGTGCCCGGCCGATCGCTCTACCAAGGCGTGGCGTTGCCAGCCAATTCCCCTGCCGACGCGTGGAGTGCCTGGCCGATCCCCTGCCAGTTGATGAACCGTTAATACGTGAATTGCCTCGCCGATCTCTCTGCCAAGGCCTGGAGCGCTCGGCCGATCCTCTACCGAGGTGTGGAATGGCCAGCCGATTTCCCTGGCGAGGCGTGGAGTGCCTGGCCGATCCCCTGCCAGCTGATATCCCGCCAAAACGTGAAGTGCCTGGCCGATCTCCCTGCCAAGGCCTGGAGTGCCCGGCCGATCGCTCTACCAAGGCGTGGCGTTGCCAGCCAATTCCCCTGCCGACGCGTGGAGTGCCTGGCCGATCCCCTGCCAGCTGATAACCCGCTAATACGTGAAGTGCCTGGCCGATCTCCCTGCCAAAGCCTGGAGCGCCCGGCCGATCCTCTACCGAGGCGTGGAATGGCCAGCCGATTTCCCTGCCGAGGCGTGGAGTGCCTGGCCGATCCCCTGCCAGCTGATAACCCGCCAAAACGTGAAGTGCCTGGCCGATCTCCCTGCCAAGGCCTGGAGTGCCCGGCCGATCGCTCTACCAAGGCGTGGCGTTGCCAGCCAATTCCCCTGCCGACGCGTGGAGTGCCTGACCGATCCCCTGCCAGCTGATAACCCTCCAATAAATGATATGCCTGCCCGATTTCCCTGCAAAAACCTGGAGTGCCCGAACGCTCCCACAGCCGAGGTGGGAGTGCCAAGCCGTATACCCTGCAAGCTGATACACCTAAAACGACTTAAAAAAGCCTGGCCGATCCCCTGCAGTTTTTAGCCCGCCAATACGTGAAGTGCCTGGCCGATCTCCCTGCCAAGGATTGAAGCGCCCGCCCGATCCTCTACCGAGGCGTGGAGTGGCCAGCCGATTCCCCTGCCGACGCGTGGAGTGCCTGGCCGATGCCCTGCCAGCTGATAACCCGCCAATACGTGAAGTGCCTAGCCGATCACCCTGTCAAGGCCTGGAGTTCCCTGCCGATCCCCAAACCGAGGCGTGGAGTTGCCAGCCAATTGCCCTGCCGACGCGTGGACTTCCTGGCCGATCCCCTGCCAGCTGATAACCCGCCCATGAGTGAAGTTCCTGGACGATCACCCTGTCATGGCCTGAAGTGCCCGGGCGATTTCCAAACCCAGGCGTGGAGTGGCCAGCCGATTCCCCTGTCAGCAGATTACCCGCCAATACGTGAAGTTCTTGGACGATCACTTTGTCAAGACCTGGAGTGCCATGCGATCCCCAAACCGAGGCGTGGAGTGGCCAGCCAATTCCGAGGCGAGGCGTGGAGTGCCTGGCCGATCCCCTGCCAGCTGATAACCCGCCAATACGTGAAGTGCCTGGCCGATCAACCTGTCAAGGCCTGGAGTGCCCGGCCGATCCTCAAAACAAGGCGTGGAGTTGCCAGCCGATTCCCCTGCCGACGCGTGGAGTGCCTGACCGATCCCCTGCCAGCTGATAACCCTTCAATAAATGATACGCCTGTCCGATCTCCCTGGAGTGCGATCTACCTGGAGTGCCCGGCCGATCCCACAGCCGAGGTGGGAGTGCCAAGCGGTAAACCCTGCAAGCTGATACCCCTGAAGAGGCTTGAAAAGCCTGGTCGATCCCCTGCAGTTGATAACCCGCCAATACGTGAAGTGCCTGGCCGATCTCCCTGCCAAGGCCTGGAGCACCCGGCCGATCCTCTACCGAGGCGTGGAGTGGCCAGCCAAATCCCCTGCCGACGCGTGGAGTGCCTGCCAGCTGATAACCCGCCAATACGTGAAGTTCCTGGACGATCACACTGTCAAGGCCTGGAGTGCCCGGGCGATCCCCAAACCGAGGCATTGAGTGGCCAGCCAATTTCGAGGCGAGGCGTGGAGTGCCTGGCCGATCCCCTGCCAGCTGATTACCCGCCAATACGTGAAGTGCCTGGCCGATCACGCTGGCAAGGCCTGGAGTGCCCGGTCGATCCCTCTACCAAGGCGTGGAGTTGCCAGCCAATTCCCCTGGCGACGCGTGGAGTTCCTGGCCGATCCCCTGCCAGCTGATAACCCGCCAATACGTGAAGTTTCTGGACGATCACCCTGTCAAGGCCTGGAGTGCCCATGCGATCCCCAAACCGAGTCGTGGAGTGGCCAGCCAATTCCTAGGCGAGGAATGGAGTGGCGAGCCGATTCCCCTGCCGACGCGTGGAGTGCCTAGCCGATTCCCCTGCCAGCTGATAACCCGCCAATACGTGAAGTGCCTGGCCGATCACCCTGGCAAGGCCTGGAGTGCCCGGTCGATCCCTCTACCAAGGCGTGGAGTTGCCAGCCAATTCCCCTGGCGACGCGTGGAGTTCCTGGCCGATCCCCTGCCAGCTGATAACCCGCCAATACGTGAAGTTTCTGGACGATCACCCTGTCAAGGCCTGGAGTGCCCATGCGATCCCCAAACCGAGTCGTGGAGTGGCCAGCCAATTCCTAGGCGAGGAATGGAGTGGCGAGCCGATTCCCCTGCCGACGCGTGGAGTGCCTAGCCGATTCCCCTGCCAGCTGATAACCCGCCAATACGTGAAGTGCCTGGCCGATCATCCTGTCAAGGCCTGGAGTGCCCTGCCGATCCCCCAACCGAGGCGTGGAGTTGCCAGCCAATTCCCCTGCCGACGCGTGGAGTTCCTGGCCGATCCCCTGCCAGCTGATTACCCGCCAATACGTGAAGTTTTTGGACGATCACCCTGTCAAGGCCTGGAGTGCCCATGCAATCCCCAAACCGAGGCGTGAAGTGGCCAGGCAATTCCTAGGCGAGGAATGGAGTGGCGAGCCGATTCCCCTGCCGACGCGTGGAGTGCCTGACCGACCCTCTGCAAGCTGATAACCCGCCAATACGTGAAGTGCCTGGCCGATCACCCTGTCAAGGCCTGGAGTGCCCGGCCGTTCCCCAAACCGAGGCGTGGAGTTTCCAGCCGATTCCCCTGCCGACGCGTGGAGTGCCTGGCCGATCCGCTGCCAGCTGATAACCCGCCAATACGTGAAGTGCCTGGCCGATCACCCTGTCATGGCCTAAAGTGCCCGGCCGATCCCCAAACCGAGGCGTGGAGTTGCCAGCCAATTCCCCTGCTGACTCGTGGAGTGCCTAGCCGACCCCCTGCCAGTTCATAACCCGTCAATACGTGAAGTGCCTGGCCGATCTCCCTGCCAACACCTGGAGCGCCCGGCCGATCCCTCTTCCAAGGCGTGGAGTTGCCAAACGATTCCCCTGCCGACGCGTGGAGTTCCTGGACGATCCCCTGCCAGCTGATTACTCGCCAATACATGAAGTTCCTGGTCGATCACCCTGTCATGGCCTGGAGTGCACGGGCGATCCCCAAACCAAGGCGTGGAGTTGCTAGCCAATTCCCCTGCCCATGCAATCCCCAAACCGAGGCGTGGAGTGGCCAGCCAATTCCTAGGCGAGGAATAAAGTGGCGAGCCGATTCCCCCGCCGACGCGTGGAGTGCCTGACCGACCCTCTGCAAGCTGATAACCCGCCAATACGTGAAGTGCCTGGCCAATCTCCCTGCCATGCAAGGGATCTGCCTTGTATCCCCCTGCCGAGGCGTTTACCCGCCAATACGTGAAAATCCTGGACGTTCACCCTTTCAAGGCCTGGAGTGCTCGGGCGATCTCCACACCGATGCGTGGAGTGGCCAGCCGATTCCCCTGCCAACGCGTGGAGTGCCTGACCAACCCTCTGCAAGCTGATAACCCGCCAATACGTGAAGTGCCTGGCCAATTTCCCTGCCATGCAAGGGATCGGCCTTGCATCCCCCTGCCGAGGCGTTTACCCGCCAATACGTGAAATTCCTGGACGATCACACTGTCAAGGCCTGGAGTGCCATGCGATCCCCAAACCGAGGCGTGGAGTGGCCAGCCAATTCCGAGGCGAGGCGTGGAGTGCCCGGCCGATCCCCAAACCGAGGCGTGAAGTTGCCAGCCGATTCCCCTGCCGACGCGTGGAGTGCCTAGCCGATTCCCCTGCCAGCTGAAAACCCGCCAATACGTGAAGTGCCTGGCCGATCACCCTGGCAAGGCCTGGAGTGCCCGGCCGATCCCTCTACCAAGGCGTGGAGTTGCCAGCCGATTCCCCTGCCGACGCGTGGAGTGCCTGACCGATCCCCTGCCAGCTGATAACCCTTCAATAAATGATATGCCTGTCCGATCTCCCTGCCAAAACCTGGAGTGCCCGGCCGATCCCACAGCCGAGGTGGGAGTGCCAAGCCGTAAACCCTGCAAGCTGATACCCCTGAAGAGACTTGAAAAGCCTGGCCGATCCTCTACAGTTGATAACCCGCCAATACGTGAAGTGCCTGGCCGATCTCCCTGCCAAGGCCTGGAGCACCCGGCCGATCCTCTACCGAGGCGAGGAGTGACCAGCCGATTCCCCTGCCGACGCGTGGGGTGCCTGCCAGCTGATTACCCGCCAATACGTGAAGTTCCTGGACGATCACACTGTCAAGGCCTGGAGTGCCCGGGCGATCCCCAAACCGAGGCGTGGAGTGGCCAGCCGATTACCCTGCCGACGCGTGGAGTGCCTGACCGATTCCGTGCCAGTTGATAACCCGCCAATACGTGAAGTATCTGGCCGATCTCCCTGCCAAGGCCTGGAGTGCCTGGCCGATCCCTCTACCACGGCGTGGAGTGGCCAGCCGATTCCCCTGCCGACGCGTAGCGTGCTTGGCCGATCCCTTACCAGCTGATAACACGCCAATACGTGAAGTGCCTGTCCGATCACCCTGTCAAGGCCTGGAGTGCCCGGCCGATCCCCAAACCGAGGCGTGGAGTTGCCAGCCGATTGCCCTGCCGACGCGTGGAGTGCCTGGCCGATCCCCTGCCAGCTGATGAACCGTCAAATCGTGAATTACGTGGCCGATCTCCCTGCCAAGGCCTGGAGTGCCCGGCCGATCTCTCTACCAAGGCGTGGAGTTGCGAGCCGATTCCCCTGCCGACGCGCGGAGTGCCTGGCCGATCCCCTGCCAGCTGATAACCCGCCAATACGTGAAGTGCCCGGCCGATAACCCTGTAAGGCCTGGAGTGCCCGGCCGATCCCCAAACCGAGGCGCGGAATGGCCAGCCGATTGCCCTGCCGACGCGTGGAGCGCCTGGCCGATCCTCTGCCAGCTGATAACCCGCCAATACGTGAAGTGCCCGGCCGATCTCCCTGCCAAGGCCTGGAGCGCCCGTCCGATCCTCTACCGAGGCGAGGAGTGACCAGCCGACTCCCCTGCCGACGCGTGGAGTGCCTTGCCGATCCCCTGCCAGCTGATAACCCGCCAATACGTGAAGTGCCTGACCGATCACCCTATCGTGCCTGGAGTGCCCGGCCGATCCCACAGCCGAGGTGGGAGTGCCAAGCCGTATACCCTGCAAGCTGATACCCCTGCCAGTTGATAACCCGCCAATACGTGAAGGGCCTGGCCGATCTTCCTGCCAAGGCCTGGAGCGCCCGGCCGATCCTCTACCGAGGCGTGGAGTGGCCAGCCGACTTCCCTGCCGACGCGTGGAGTGCCTTACCGATCCCCTGCCAGCTGATAACCAGCCAATACGTGAAGTGCCTAGCCGATCACCCTGTCAAGGCCTGGAGTGCCCGGCCGCTCCCCAAACCGAGGCGTGGAGTTGCCAGCCAATTCCCATGCCGACGCTTGGAGTGCCTGTCCCTGCCAGCTGATTACCCGCCAATACGCTAAGTGCCTGGCCTATCCCCTTGCCAACGCCTGCAGTGTAAGGCCGATTCCCCTGCCGAGGCGTGGAGTGCCCAGCCGATTCACCTGCCAGCTGATAACCCTCCAATTAATGATATGCCTGCCCGATCTCCCTGCCTAGACCTGGAGTGCCCGGCCGATCCCACAGCCGAGGTGGGAAAGCAAGCTGATACCCCTGCCGAGACGTGAAAAGCCTGGCCGATCCCCTGCCAGCTGATAACCCGCCAATACGTGAAGTGCCTGGCCAATCTCCCTGCCAAGGCCTGGAGTGCCCGGCCGATCCCTCTACCAAGGCGTGGAGTTGCCAGCCGATACCCCTGCCGACGCGTCGAGTGCCTGACTGATCCCCTGCCAGTTGATAGCCTGTTAATACGTGAAGCTCCTGGCCTATCTCCATGCCAACGCCTGGAGTGCCTAGCCGATTCCCCTGCCAGCTGATAACCCTTAAAATAATGATATGCCTGCCCGATCTCCCTGCCTAGACCTGGAGTGCCCGGCCGATCCCACAGCAAAGGTGGGAGTGCCAAGCCGTATACCCTGCAAGCTGATACCCCTGCCGTGACTTGAAAAGCCTGGCCGATCCCCTGCCAGTTGATAACCCGCCAATACGTGAAGTGCCTGGCCGAACTCCCTGCCAAGGCCTGGAGCGCCCGGCCGATCCTCCACCGAGGCGTGGAGTGGCCAACCAATTCCCCTGCCGACGCGTGGAGTGCCTGGCCGATCCCCTGCCAGCTGATAACCCGCCAATACGTGAAGTGCCTGGCCGATCACCCTGTCAAGGCCTGGAGTGCCCGGCCGATCCCCAAAACCGAGGCGTGGAGTTGCCAGCCAATTCCCATGCCGACGCTTGGAGTGCATGGCCGATTCCCTGCCAGCTGATTACCCGCCAATACGTAAAGTGCCTGGCCTATCTCCTTGCCAACGCCTGGAGTGCAAGGCCGATTCCCCTGCCGAGGCGTGGAGTGCCCAGCCGATTCCCCTGCCGACGCGCTGAGTGCCTTGCCGATCCCCTGCCAGCTGATAACCCGCCAATAATGCCAGCTGACAAAGACCTGGAGTGCCCGGCCGATCCCCAAACTGAGGCGTGGAGTTGCCAGCCAATTCCCCTGCCGACGCTTGGAGTGCGTGGCCGATCCCCTGCCAGCTGATTACCCGCCAGTACGTGAAGTGCCTGGCTGATCTCCTTGCCAAAACCTGGAATGCCCGGCCGATCCCACAGCCGAGGTGGGAGTGCCGAGCCGTATACCCTGCAAGCTGATATACCCCTGCCGTGACTTGAAAAGCCTGGCCGATCCCCTGCCAGTTGATAACCCGCCAATACGTGAAGTGCCTGGCCAATCTCCCTGCCAAGGCCTGGAGTGCCCGGCAGATCCCCCTACAAGGGCGTGAAGTTGCCAGCCAATTCCCCTGCCGACGCGTGGAGTGCCTGACTGATCCCAGTTGATAACCCGTTAATACGTGAAGTGCCTGGCCGATCACCCTGTCAAGGCGTGGAGTGTCCGGCCGATCCCCAAACCGAGGCGTGGAGTTGCCAGCCGATTCCCCTGCCAACGCGTGGAAAGCCCGACTGATCGCCTGCCAGCTGATAACCTAAAATGTGGGTGCCCGACTGTCGCCTGCCGCTGATAACCCTCCAATAAATGATATGCCTTTCCGATCTCCCTGCCAAAACCTGGAGTGCCTGGCCGATCCCACAGCCGATGTGGGAGTGCCGAGCCGTATACCCTGCAAGCTGATACTCCTGCCGTGACTTGAAAAGCCTGACCGATCCCCTGCCTGTTGATTACCCGCCAATACGTGAAGTGCCCGGCCGATCTCCCTGCCAAGGCCTGGAGGCCCAGCCGATTCCCCTACAAAGGCGTGAAGTTGCCAGCCAATTCCCCTGCCGACGCGTGGAGTGCCTGACTGATCCCAGTTTATAACCCGTTAATACGTGAAGTGCCTGGCCGATCACCCTGTCAGGGCGTGTAGTGCCCTGCCGATCCCCAAACCGAGGCGTGGAGTTGCCAGCCGATTCCCCTGCCGACGCGTGGAGTGCCTGACTGATCCCCTGTCAGTTGATAACCCGTTAATACGTGAAGTGCCTGGCCGATCACCCTGTCAAGGCGTGGAGTGCCCGGCCGATCCCCAAACCGAGGCGAGGAGTTGCCAGCCGATTCCCCTGCGAACGCGTGGAGTGCCTCACTGATCGCCTGCCAGCTGATAACCCTCCAATAAATGATATGCCTGCCCGATCTCCCTGCCAAAACCTGGAGTGCCCGGCCGATCCCACAGCCGAGGTGGGAGTGCCGAGCCGTATACCCTGCAAGCTGATACCCCTGCCGTGACTTGAAAAGCCTGACCGATCCCCTGCCAGTTGATAACCCGCCAATACGTGAAGTGCCTGGCCGATCACCCTGTCAAGGCGTGGAGTGCCCGGCCGATCCCCAAACCGAGGCGTGGAGTTGCCAGCCGATTCCCCTGCCGACGCGTGGAGTGCCTGACTGATCCCCTGTCAGTTGATAACCCGTTAATACGTGAAGTGCCTGGCCGATCACCCTGTCAAGGCGTGTAGTGCCCTGCCGATACCCCTACAAAAGGCGTGAAGTTGCCAGCCAATTCCCCTGCCGACGCGTGGAGTGCCTGACTGATCCCAGTTGATAACCCGTTAATACGTGAAGTGCCTGGCCGATCACCCTGTCAAGGCGTGTAGTGCCCTGCCTATCCCCAAACCGAGGCGTGGAGTTGTCTGCCGATTCCCCTGCGAACGCGTGGAGTGCCTCACTGATCGCCTGCCAGCTGATAACCCTCCAATAAATGATATGCCTGCCCGATCTCCCTGCCAAAACCTGGAGTGCCCGGCCGATCCCACAGCCGAGGTGGGAGTGCCGAGCCGTATACCCTGCAAGCTGATACCCCTGCCGTGACTTGAAAAGCCTGACCGATCCCCTGCCAGTTGATAACCCGCCAATACGTGAAGTGCCTGGCCGATCACCCTGTCAAGGCGTGGAGTGCCCGGCCGATCCCCAAACCGAGGCGTGGAGTTGCCAGCCGATTCCCCTGCCGACGCGTGGAGTGCCTGACTGATCCCCTGTCAGTTGATAACCCGTTAATACGTGAAAGTGCCTGGCCGATCCCCTGCCTACTGATAACCCGCCAATACGTGAAGTGCCTTGCCAATCTCCCTGCCAAGGCCTGGAGTGCCCGGCCGATCCCCCTACAAGGGCGTGAAGTTGCCAGCCAATTCCCCTGCCGACGCGTGGAGTGCCTGACTGATCCCAGTTGATAACCCGTTAATACGTGAAGTGCCTGGCCGATCACCCTGTCAAGGCGTGGAGTGTCCGGCCGATCCCCAAACCGAGGCGTGGAGTTGCCAGATGATTCCCCTGCCAACGCGTGGAGTGCCTGACTGATCGCTTGCCAGCTGATAACGCTCCAATAAATGATATGCCTGCCCGATCTCCCTGCCAAAACCTGGAATGCCCGGCCGATCCCACAGCCGAGGTGGGAGTGCCGAGCCGTATACCCTGCAAGCTGATACCCCTGCCGTGACTTGAAAAGCCTGGCCGATCCCCTGCCAGTTGATAACCCGCCAATACGTGAAGTGCCTGGCCAATCTCCCTGCCAAGGCCTGGAGTGCCCGGCAGATCCCCCTACAAGGGCGTGAAGTTGCCAGCCAATTCCCCTGCCGACGCGTGGAGTGCCTGACTGATCCCAGTTGATAACCCGTTAATACGTGAAGTGCCTGGCCGATCACCCTGTCAGGGCGTGTAGTGCCCTGCCGATCCCCAAACCGAGGCGTGGAGTTGCCAGCCGATTCCCCTGCCGACGCGTGGAGTGCCTGACTGATCCCCTGTCAGTTGATAACCCGTTAATACGTGAAGTGCCTGGCCGATCACCCTGTCAAGGCGTGGAGTGCCCGGCCGATCCCCAAACCGAGGCGAGGAGTTGCCAGCCGATTCCCCTGCGAACGCGTGGAGTGCCTCACTGATCGCCTGCCAGCTGATAACCCTCCAATAAATGATATGCCTGCCCGATCTCCCTGCCAAAACCTGGAGTGCCCGGCCGATCCCACAGCCGAGGTGGGAGTGCCGAGCCGTATACCCTGCAAGCTGATACCCCTGCCGTGACTTGAAAAGCCTGACCGATCCCCTGCCAGTTGATAACCCGCCAATACGTGAAGTGCCTGGCCGATCACCCTGTCAAGGCGTGGAGTGCCCTGCCGATCCCCAAACCGAGGCATGGACTTGCCAGCCAATGCCCCTGCCGACGTGTGGAGTGCCTGACTGATCCCCTGCCAGCTGATAACCCTCCAATAAATGATATGCCTGCCCGATCTCCCTGCAAAAACTTGGAGTGACCGGCCGATCCCACAGCCGAGGTGGCAGTGCTGAGCCGTATACCCTGCAAGCTGATACCCCTGCCGTGACTTGAAAAGCCTGACCGATCCCCTGCCAGTTGATAACCCGCCAATACGTGAAGTGAATGGCCGATCTCCCTGCCAAGGCCTGGAGTGCCCGGCCGATACCCCTACAAAGGCGTGAAGTTGCCAGCCAATTCCCCTGCCGACGCGTGGAGTGCCTGACTGATCCCAGTTGATAACCCGTTAATACGTGAAGTGCCTGGCCGATCACCCTGTCAGGGCGTGTAGTGCCCTGCCGATCCCCAAACCGAGGCGTGGAGTTGCCAGCCGATTCCCCTGCCGACGCGTGGAGTGCCTGACTGATCCCCTGTCAGTTGATAACCCGTTAATACGTGAAGTGCCTGGCCGATCACCCTGTCAAGGCCTGGAGTGCCCGGCCGATACCCCTTCAAAGGCGTGAAGTTGCCAGCCAATTCCCCTGCCGACGCGTGGAGTGCCTGACTGATCCCAGTTGATAACCCGTTAATACGTGAAGTGCCTGGCCGATCACCCTGTCAGGGCGTGTAGTGCCCGGCCGATCCCCAAACCGAGGCGAGGAGTTGCCAGCCGATTCCCCTGCGAACGCGTGGAGTGCCTCACTGATCGCCTGCCAGCTGATAACCCTCCAATAAATGATATGCCTGCCCGATCTCCCTGCCAAAACCTGGAGTGCCCGGCCGATCCCACAGCCGAGGTGGGAGTGCCGAGCCGTATACCCTGCAAGCTGATACCCCTGCCGTGACTTGAAAAGCCTGACCGATCCCCTGCCAGTTGATAACCCGCCAATACGTGAAGTGCCTGGCCGATCACCCTGTCAAGGCGTGGAGTGCCCGGCCGATCCCCAAACCGAGGCGTGGAGTTGCCAGCCGATTCCCCTGCCGACGCGTGGAGTGCCTGACTGATCCCCTGTCAGTTGATAACCCGTTAATACGTGAAAGTGCCTGGCCGATCACCCTGTCAAGGCGTGTAGTGCCCTGCCGATACCCCTACAAAGGCGTGAAGTTGCCAGCCAATTCCCCTGCCGACGCGTGGAGTGCCTGACTGATCCCAGTTGATAACCCGTTAATACGTGAAGTGCCTGGCCGATCACCCTGTCAAGGCGTGGAGTGTCCGGCCGATCCCCAAACCGAGGCGTGGAGTTGCCAGCCGATTCCCCTGCCATCGCGTGGAAAGCCCGACTGATCGCCTGCCAGCTGATAACCCTCCAATAAATGATATGCCTGTCCGATCTCCCTGCCAAAACCTGGAGTGCCTGGCCGATCCCACAGCCGATGTGGGAGTGCCGAGCCGTATACCCTGCAAGCTGATACTCCTGCCGTGACTTGAAAAGCCTGACCGATCCCCTGCCTGTTGATTACCCGCCAATACGTGAAGTGCCCGGCCGATCTCCCTGCCAAGGCCTGGAGGCCCAGCCGATTCCCCTTCTGACGCGAGGAGTGCTTGGCCGATCCCCTGCCAGCTGATAACCCGCCAATACGTGAAGTGCTTGGTCAATCTCCCTGCCAAGGCCTGGAGTGCCCGGTCGATCCCCATGCCGAGGCGTGGAGTGCCCAGCCGATTCCCGTGCCAGCTGATAACCCCCCAATACTTGAAGTGCCTGGCCGATCTCCCTGCCAAGGCCTGGAGTGCCCAGCCGATTCCCCTGCCGATGCGTGGAGTGCCCAGCCGATTCCACTGCCAGCTGATAACCCGCCAATACGTGAAGTGCCTGGCCGATCTCCCTGCCAAGGCCTGGGGTGCCCAGCCGATTCCCCTGCCGACGCGTGGAGTACTTGGCCGCTCCCTGTTAGATGATAACCCGCCAATACGTGACGTGCCTGGTCGATCTCCCTGCCAAGGCCTGGAGCGCCCGGCCGATCCTCTACCGAGGCGTGAAGTGGCCAGCCGAATCCCCTGCCGACGCGTGGAGTGCCTTGCCGATCCCTTGGCAGCTGATAACCCGCCAATACGTGAAGTGCCTGACCGATCACCCTGTCAAGACCTGGAGCGCCCGGCCGATCCCCAAACCGAGGCGTGGAGTTGCCAGCCAATTCCCCTGCCGACGCGTGGAGTGCCTGGCCGATCCCCTGCCTGCTGATAACCCGCCAATACGTGAAGTGCCTTGCCAATCTCCCTGCCAAGGCCTGGAGTGCCCGGCCGATCCCCCTATAAAGGCGTGAACTTTCCAGCCAATTCCGCTGCCGACGCGTGGATTGCCTGACTGATCCCAGTTGATAACGCGCCAATAAGTGAAGTGCCTGGCCGATATCCTTGCCAAGGCCTGGAGTGGCCGGCCGATTCCCCTGCCAAGGCCTGGAGTGCCCGGTCGAACCCCACGCCGAGGCGTGGAGTGCTTGGCCGATCCCCTGCCAGATGATAACCCGCCAATACGTGACGTGCCTGGTCGATCTCCCTGCCAAGGCCCTGAGCGCCCGGCCGATCCTCTACCGAGGCGTGAAGTGGCCAGCCGAATCCCCTGCCGACGCGTGGAGTGCCTTGCCGATCCCTAGGCATCTGATAAACCGCCAATACGTGAAGTGCCTGACCGATCACCCTGTCAAGACCTGGAGTGCCCGGCCGATCCCCAAACCGAGGCGTGGAGTTGCCAGCCAATTCCCCTGCCGACGCTTGCAGTGCCTGGCCGATCCTTTGCCTGCTGATATCCCGCCAATACGTAAAGTGCATTGCCAATCTCCCTGCCAAGGCCTGGAGTGCCCGTCCGATCCCCCTACAAAGGCGTGAACTTGCCAGCCCATTCCCCTGCTGACGCGTGGAGTGCCTGACTGATCCCAGTTGATAACCCGCCAATAAGTGAAGTGCCTGGCCGATATCCTTGCCAAGGCCTCGGTTTGGATCCCCAAACCGAGGCGTGGAGTTGCCAGCCGATTCCCCTGCCGACGCGTGGAGTGCCTGACTGATCCCCTGCCAGTTGATAACCCGTTAATACGTGAAGTGCCTGGCCGATCACCCTGTCAAAGCGTGGAGTGCCCGGCCGATCCCCAAACCGAGGCGAGGAGTTGCCAGCCGATTCCCCTGCGAACGCGTGGAGTGCCTCACTGATCGCCTGCCAGCTGATAACCCTCCAATAAATGATATGCCTGCCCGATCTCCCTGCCAAAACCTGGAGTGCCCGGCCGATCCCACAGCCGAGTTGGGAGTGCCGAGCCGTATACCCTGCAAGCTGATACCCCTGCCGTGACTTGAAAAGCCTGGCCGATCCCCTGCCAGTTGATAACCCGCCAATACGTGAAGTGAATGGCCGATCTCCCTGCCAAGGCCTGGAGTGACCGGCCGATACCCCTACAAAGGCGTGAAGTTGCCAGCCAATTCCCCTGCCGACGCGTGGAGTGCCTGACTGATCCCAGTTGATAACCCGTTAATACGTGAAGTGCCTGGCCGATCACCCTGTCAAGGCGTGTAGTGCCCCTGCCTATCCCCAAACCGAGGCGTGGAGTTGTCTGCCGATTCCCCTGCCGACGCGTGGAGTGCCTGGCCGATCCCCTGCCTATTGATAACCCGCCAATACGTGAAGTGCCTTGCCAATCTCCCTGCCAAGGCCTGGAGTGCCCGGCCGATCCCCCTACAAAGGCGTGAACTTGCCAGCCAATTCCCCTGCCGACGCGTGAAGTGCCTGACTGATCCCAGTTGATAACCCGTTAATACGTGAAGTGCCTGGCCGATCACCCTGTCAAGGCGTGAGTGCCCGGCCGATCCCCAAACCGAGGCGTGGAGCTGCCAGCCGAATCCCCTGCCGACGCGTGTAGTGCCTTGCCGATCCCTTGCCAGCTGATAACCCGCCAATACGTGAAGTGCCTGACCGATCACCCTGTCAAGACCTGGAGTGCCCGGCCGATCCCCAAACCGAGGCGTGGAGTTGCCAGCCAATTCCCCTGCCGACGCGTGGAGTGCCTGACTGATCCCAGTTGATAACCCGTTAATACGTGAAGTGCCTGGCCGATCACCCTGTCAAGGCGTGGAGTGTCCGGCCGATCCCCAAACCGAGGCGTGGAGTTGCCAGCCGATTCCCCTGCCAACGCGTGGAAAGCCCGACTGATCGCCTGCCAGCTGATAACCCTCCAATAAATGATATGCCTGCCCGATCTCCCTGCCAAAACCTGGAGTGACCGGCCGATCCCACAGCCGATGTGGCAGTGCCGAGCCGTATACCCTGCAAGCTGATACCCCTGCCGTGACTTGAAAAGCCTGGCCGATCCCCTGCCAGTTGATAACCCGCCAATACGTGAAGTGAATGGCCGATCTCCCCTGCCAAGGCCTGGAGTGCCCGGCCGATACCCCCTACAAAAGCGTGAAGTTGCCAGCCAATTCCCCTGCCGACGCGTGGAGTGCCTGTTTGATCCCAGTTGCTAACCCGTTAATACGTGAAGTGCCTGGCCGATCACCCTGTCAAGGCGTGTAGTGCCCTGCCGATCCCCAAACCGAGGCGTGGAGTTGCCAGCCGATTCCCCTGCCGACGCGTGGAGTGCCTGACTGATCGCCTGCCAGCTGATAACCCTCCAATAAATGATATGCCTTCCCGATCTCCCTGCCAAAACCTGGAGTGACCGGCCGATCCCACAGCCGAGGTGGCAGTGCCGAGCCGTATACCCTGCAAGCTGATACCCCTGCCGTGACTTGAAAAGCCTGGCCGATCCTCTACCAGTTGATAACCCGCCAATACGTGAAGTGCCTGGCCGATCTCCCTGCCAGGGCCTGGAGTGCCCGGCCGATACCCCGACAAAGGCGTGAAGTTGCCAGCCAATTCCCCTGCCGACGCGTGGAGTGCCTGACTGAGCCCAGCCGATTCCCCTGCCGACGCGCTGAGTGCCTAGCCGATTCCCCTGCCAGCTGATAACCCTCCAATTAATGATATGCCTGCCCGATCTCCCTGCCTAGACCTGGAGTGCCCGGCCGATCCCACAGCCGAGGTGGGAAAGCAAGCTGATACCCCTGCCGAGACGTGAAAAGCCTGGGCGATCCCCTGCCAGCTGATAACCCGCCAATACGTGAAGTGCCTGGCCAATCTCCCTGCCAAGGCCTGGAGTGCCCGGCCGATCCCTCTACCAAGGCGTGGAGTTGCCAGCCGATACCCCTGCCGACGCGTGGAATGCCTGACTTATCCCAGTTAATACGTGAAGTGCCTGACCTCCCTGTCAAGGCCTGGAGCGCCCGGCCGATCCTCTACCGAGGCGTGGAGTGGGCAGCCGACTCCCCTGCCGACGCGTGGAGTGCCTTACCGATCCCCTGCCAGCTGATAACCCGCCAATAATGCCAGCTGACAAAGACCTGGAGTGCCCGGCCGATCCCCATAATGCCAGCTGACAAAGACCTGGAGTGCCCGGCCGATCCCCAAACCGAGGCGTGGAGTTGCCAGCCAATTCCCCTGCCGACGCTTGGAGTGCGTGGCCGATCCCCTGCCAGCTGATTACCCGCCAGTACGTGAAGTGCCTGGCTGATCTCCTTGCCAAGGCTTGGAGTGGCCGGCCGATTCCCCTGCCGAGGCGTGGAGTTGCCAGCCAATTCCCCTGCCGACGCTTGGAGTGCCTGGCCGATCCCCTGCCTGCTGATAACCCGCCAATACGTGAAGTGCCTTGCCAATCTCCTGCCAAGGCCTGGAGTGCCCGGCCGATCCCCCTATAAAGGCGTGAACTTTCCAGCCAATTCCGCTGCCGACGCGTGGATTGCCTGACTGATCCCAGTTGATAACGCGCCAATAAGTGAAGTGCCTGGCCGATATCCTTGCCAAGGCCTGGAGTGGCCGGCCGATTCCCCTGCCAAGGCCTGGAGTGCCCGGTCGAACCCCATGCCGAGGCGTGGAGTGCTTGGCCGATCCCCTGCCAGATGATAACCCGCCAATACGTGACGTGCCTGGTCGATCTCCCTGCCAAGGCCCTGAGCGCCCGGCCGATCCTCTACCGAGGCGTGAAGTGGCCAGCCGAATCCCCTGCCGACGCGTGGAGTGCCTTGCCGATCCCTAGGCATCTGATAAACCGCCAATACGTGAAGTGCCTGACCGATCACCCTGTCAAGACCTGGAGTGCCCGGCCGATCCCCAAACCGAGGCGTGGAGTTGCCAGCCAATTCCCCTGCCGACGCTTGCAGTGCCTGGCCGATCCTTTGCCTGCTGATATCCCGCCAATACGTAAAGTGCATTGCCAATCTCCCTGCCAAGGCCTGGAGTGCCCGTCCGATCCCCCTACAAAGGCGTGAACTTGCCAGCCCATTCCCCTGCTGACGCGTGGAGTGCCTGACTGATCCCAGTTGATAACCCGCCAATAAGTGAAGTGCCTGGCCGATATCCTTGCCAAGGCCTCGGTTTGGATCCCCAAACCGAGGCGTGGAGTTGCCAGCCGATTCCCCTGCCGACGCGTGGAGTGCCTGACTGATCCCCTGCCAGTTGATAACCCGTTAATACGTGAAGTGCCTGGCCGATCACCCTGTCAAAGCGTGGAGTGCCCGGCCGATCCCCAAACCGAGGCGAGGAGTTGCCAGCCGATTCCCCTGCGAACGCGTGGAGTGCCTCACTGATCGCCTGCCAGCTGATAACCCTCCAATAAATGATATGCCTGCCCGATCTCCCTGCCAAAACCTGGAGTGCCCGGCCGATCCCACAGCCGAGTTGGGAGTGCCGAGCCGTATACCCTGCAAGCTGATACCCCTGCCGTGACTTGAAAAGCCTGGCCGATCCCCTGCCAGTTGATAACCCGCCAATACGTGAAGTGAATGGCCGATCTCCCTGCCAAGGCCTGGAGTGACCGGCCGATACCCCTACAAAGGCGTGAAGTTGCCAGCCAATTCCCCTGCCGACGCGTGGAGTGCCTGACTGATCCCAGTTGATAACCCGTTAATACGTGAAGTGCCTGGCCGATCACCCTGTCAAGGCGTGTAGTGCCCTGCCTATCCCCAAACCGAGGCGTGGAGTTGTCTGCCGATTCCCCTGCCGACGCGTGGAGTGCCTGGCCGATCCCCTGCCTATTGATAACCCGCCAATACGTGAAGTGCCTTGCCAATCTCCCTGCCAAGGCCTGGAGTGCCCGGCCGATCCCCCTACAAAGGCGTGAACTTGCCAGCCAATTCCCCTGCCGACGCGTGAAGTGCCTGACTGATCCCAGTTGATAACCCGTTAATACGTGAAGTGCCTGGCCGATCTCCCTGTCAAGGCGTGGAGTGTCCGGCCGATCCCCAAACCGAGGCGTGGAGTTGCCAGCCGATTCCCCTGCCAACGCGTGGAAAGCCCGACTGATCGCCTGCCAGCTGATAACCCTCCAATAAATGATATGCCTGCCCGATCTCCCTGCCAAAACCTGGAGTGACCGGCCGATCCCACAGCCGATGTGGCAGTGCCGAGCCGTATACCCTGCAAGCTGATACCCCTGCCGTGACTTGAAAAGCCTGGCCGATCCCCTGCCAGTTGATAACCCGCCAATACGTGAAGTGCCTGGCCGATCTCCATGCCAAGGCTTGGAGTGCCCGGCCGATACCCCTGCCAAGCGTGGAGTGCCCAGCCTATTCCCCTGCCGACGCGTGGAGTGCCTGTTTGATCCCAGTTGCTAACCCGTTAATACGTGAAGTGCCTGGCCGATCACCCTGTCAAGGCGTGTAGTGCCCTGCCGATCCCCAAACCGAGGCGTGGAGTTGCCAGCCGATTCCCCTGCCGACGCGTGGAGTGCCTGACTGATCCCCTGCCAGTTGATAACCCGTTAATACGTGAAGTGCCTGGCCAATCTCCCTGCCAAGGCCTGGAGTGCCCGGCCGATCCCCCTACAAGGGCGTGAAGTTGCCAGCCAATTCCCCTGCCGACGCGTGGTGTGCCTGACTGATCCCAGTTGATAACCCGTTAATACGTGAAGTGCCAGGCCGATCACCCTGTCAAGGCGTGGAGTGCCCTGCCGATCCCCAAACCAAGGCGTGGACTTGCCAGCCAATGCCCCTGCCGACGCGTGGAGTGCCTGACTGATCCCCTGCCAGCTGATAACCCTCCAATAAATGATATGCCTGCCCGATCTCCCTGCCAAAACCTGGAATGCCCGGCCAATCCCACAGCCGAGGTGGGAGTGCCGAGCCGTATACCCTGCAAGCTGATACCCTGCCGTGACTTGAAAAGCCTGGCCGATCCCCTGCCAGTTGATAACCCGCCAATACGTGAAGTGCCTGGCCAATCTCCCTGCCAAGGCCTGGAGTGCCCGGCCGATCCCCCTACAAGGGCGTGAAGTTGCCAGCCAATTCCCCTGCCGACGCGTGGAGTGCCTGACTGATCCCAGTTAATACGTGAAGTGCCTGACCTCCCTGCCAAGGCCTGGAGCGACCGGCCGATCCTCTACCGAGGCGTGGAGTTGCCAGCCGATTCCCCTGCCAACGCGTGAAGTGCCTGACTGATCGCTTGCCAGCTGATAACGCTCCAATAAATGATATGCCTGCCCTACAAAGGCGTGAAGTTGCCAGCCAATTCCCCTGCCGACGCGTGGAGTGCCTGACTAATCCCCAGTTGATAACCCGTTAATACCTGAAGTGCCTGGCCGATCACCCTGTCAATGCGTGGAGTGCCCGGCCGATCCCCATACCGAGGCGCGGAGTTGCCAGCCGATTCCCCTGCCAACGCGTTGAGTGCCTGACTGATCGCTTGCCAGCTGATAACGCTCCAATAAATGATATGCCTGCCCGATCTCCCTGCCAAAACCTGGAATGCCCGGCCGATCCCACAGCCGAGGTGGGAGTGCCGAGCCGTATACCCTGCAAGCTGATACCCCTGCCGTGACTTGAAAAGCCTGGCCGATCCCCTGCCAGTTGATAACTCGCCAATACGTGAAGTGCCTGGCCAATCTCCCTGCCAAGGCCTGGAGTGCCCGGCCGATGCTCTACCGAGGCGTGAAATGGCCAGCCGAATCCCCTGCCGACGCGTGGATTGCCTTGCCGATCCCCTACCAGCTGATAACCCGCCAATACGTGAAGTGCCTGACCGATCACCCTGTCAAGACCTGGAGTGCCCGTCCGATCCTCAAACCGAGGCGTGGAGTTGCCAGCCAATGCCCCTGACGACGCGTGGAGTGCCTGACTGATCCCCTGCCAGTTGATAACCCATTAATACGTGAAGTGCCTGGCCGATCACCCTGTCAAGGCGTGGAGTGCCCGGCCGATCCCCAAACCGAGGCGTGGAGTTGCCAGCCGATACGCCTGCCGACGCGTGGAATGCCTGACTGATCCCAGTTAATACGTGAAGTGCCTGACCTCCCTGTCAAGGCCTGGAGCGCCCGGCCGATCCTCTACCGAGGCGTGGAGTGGGCAGCCGACTCCCCTGCCGACGCGTGGAGTGCCTTACCGATCCCCTGCCAGCTGATAACCCGCCAATAATGCCAGCTGACAAAGACCTGGAGTGCCCGGCCGATCCCCAAACCGAGGCGTGGAGTTGCCAGCCGAATCCCCTGCCGACGCGTGTAGTGCCTTGCCGATCCCTTGCCAGCTGATAACCCGCCAATACGTGAAGTGCCTGACCGATCACCCTGTCAAGACCTGGAGTGCCCGGCCGATCCCCAAACCGAGGCGTGGAGTTGCCAGCCAATTCCCCTGCCGACGCGTGGAGTGCCTGACTGATCCCAGTTGATAACCCGTTAATACGTGAAGTGCCTGGCCGATCACCCTGTCAAGGCGTGGAGTGTCCGGCCGATCCCAAAACCGAGGCGTGGAGTTGCCAGCCGATTCCCCTGCCAACGCGTGGAAAGCCCGACTGATCGCCTGCCAGCTGATAACCCTCCAATAAATGATATGCCTGCCCGATCTCCCTGCCAAAACCTGGAGTGACCGGCCGATCCCACAGCCGATGTGGCAGTGCCGAGCCGTATACCCTGCAAGCTGATACCCCTGCCGTGACTTGAAAAGCCTGGCCGATCCCCTGCCAGTTGATAACCCGCCAATACGTGAAGTGAATGGCCGATCTCCCTGCCAAGGCCTGGAGTGCCCGGCCGATACCCCTACAAAAGCGTGAAGTTGCCAGCCAATTCCCCTGCCGACGCGTGGAGTGCCTGTTTGATCCCAGTTGCTAACCCGTTAATACGTGAAGTGCCTGGCCGATCACCCTGTCAAGGCGTGTAGTGCCCTGCCGATCCCCAAACCGAGGCGTGGAGTTGCCAGCCGATTCCCCTGCCGACGCGTGGAGTGCCTGACTGATCCCCTGCCAGTTGATAACCCGTTAATACGTGAAGTGCCTGGCCAATCTCCCTGCCAAGGCCTGGAGTGCCCGGCCGATCCCCCTACAAGGGCGTGAAGTTGCCAGCCAATTCCCCTGCCGACGCGTGGTGTGCCTGACTGATCCCAGTTGATAACCCGTTAATACGTGAAGTGCCAGGCCGATCACCCTGTCAAGGCGTGGAGTGCCCTGCCGATCCCCAAACCAAGGCGTGGACTTGCCAGCCAATGCCCCTGCCGACGCGTGGAGTGCCTGACTGATCCCCTGCCAGCTGATAACCCTCCAATAAATGATATGCCTGCCCGATCTCCCTGCCAAAACCTGGAATGCCCGGCCAATCCCACAGCCGAGGTGGGAGTGCCGAGCCGTATACCCTGCAAGCTGATACCCCTGCCGTGACTTGAAAAGCCTGGCCGATCCCCTGCCAGTTGATAACCCGCCAATACGTGAAGTGCCTGGCCAATCTCCCTGCCAAGGCCTGGAGTGCCCGGCCGATCCCCTACAAGGGCGTGAAGTTGCCAGCCAATTCCCCTGCCGACGCGTGGAGTGCCTGACTGATCCCAGTTGATAACCCGTTAATACGTGAAGTGCCTGGCCGATCACCCTGTAAAGGCGTGGAGTGCCCTGCCGATCCCCAAACCAAGGCGTGGACTTGCCAGCCAATGCCCCTGCCGACGCGTGGAGTGCCTGACTGACCCCCTGCCAGCTAATAACCCTCCAATAAATGATATGCCTTCCCGATCTCCCTGCCAAAACCTGGAGTGACCGGCCGATCCCACAGCCGAGGTGGCAGTGCCGAGCCGTACACCCTGCAAGCTGATACCCCTGCCGTGACTTGAAAAGCCTGGCCGATCCTCTACCAGTTGATAACCCGCCAATACGTGAAGTGCCTGGCCGATCTCCCTGCCAGGGCCTGGAGTGCCCGGCCGATACCCCGACAAAGGCGTGAAGTTGCCAGCCAATTCCCCTGCCGACGCGTGGAGTGCCTGACTGAGCCCAGCCGATTCCCCTGCCGACGCGCTGAGTGCCTAGCCGATTCCCCTGCCAGCTGATAACCCTCCAATTAATGATATGCCTGCCCGATCTCCCTGCCTAGACCTGGAGTGCCCGGCCGATCCCACAGCCGAGGTGGGAAAGCAAGCTGATACCCCTGCCGAGACGTGAAAAGCCTGGGCGATCCCCTGCCAGCTGATAACCCGCCAATACGTGAAGTGCCTGGCCAATCTCCCTGCCAAGGCCTGGAGTGCCCGGCCGATCCCTCTACCAAGGCGTGGAGTTGCCAGCCGATACCCCTGCCGACGCGTGGAATGCCTGACTGATCCCAGTTAATACGTGAAGTGCCTGACCTCCCTGTCAAGGCCTGGAGCGCCCGGCCGATCCTCTACCGAGGCGTGGAGTGGGCAGCCGACTCCCTGCCGACGCGTGGAGTGCCTTACCGATCCCCTGCCAGCTGATAACCCGCCAATAATGCCAGCTGACAAAGACCTGGAGTGCCCGGCCGATCCCCAAACCGAGGCGTGGAGTTGCCAGCCAATTCCCCTGCCGACGCTTGGAGTGCGTGGCCGATCCCCTGCCAGCTGATTACCCGCCAATACGTGAAGTGCCTGGCTGATCTCCCTGCCAAGGCTTGGAGTGGCCGGCCGATTCCCCTGCCGAGGCGTGGAATGCCCAGCCGATTCCGCTGCCAACGCGCTGAGTGCCTAGCCGATTTCCTGCCAGCTGATAACCCTCAAATAAATGATATGCCTGCCCGATCTCCCTGCCAAAACCTGGAGTGCCCGGCCGATCCCACAGCCGAGGTGGGAGTGCCGAGCCGTATACCCTGCAAGCTGATACCCCTGCCGTGACTTGAAAAAGCCTGACCGATCCCCTGCCAGTTGATAACCCGCCAATACGTGAAGTGCCTGACCGATCACCCTGTCAAGGCCTGGAGTGCCCGGCCGATAACCCTACAAAGGCGTGAAGTTGCCAGCCAATTCCTCTGCCGACGCGTGGAATGCCTGACTGATCCCAGTTAATACGTGAAGTGCCTGACCTCCCTGCCAAGGCCTGGAGCGACCGGCCGATCCTCTACCGAGGCGTGGAGTTGCCAGCCAATTCCCCTGCCAACGCGTGAAGTGCCTGACTGATCGCTTGCCAGCTGATAACGCTCCAATAAATGATATGCCTGCCCTACAAAGGCGTGAAGTTGCCAGCCAATTCCCCTGCCGACGCGTGGAGTGCCTGACTAATCCCAGTTGATAACCCGTTAATACCTGAAGTGCCTGGCCGATCACCCTGTCAATGCGTGGAGTGCCCGGCCGATCCCCAAACCGAGGCGTGGAGTTGCCAGCCGATTCCCCTGCCAGCTGATAACGCTCCAATAAATGATATGCCTGCCCGATCTCCCTGCCAAAACCTGGAATGCCCGGCCGATCCCACAGCCGAGGTGGGAGTGCCGAGCCGTATACCCTGCAAGCTGATACCCCTGCCGTGACTTGAAAAAGCCTGGCCGATCCCCTGCCAGTTGATAACTCGCCAATGCGTGAAGTGCCTGGCCAATCTCCCCTGCCAAGGCCTGGAGTGCCCGGCAGATCCCCTACAAGGGCGTGAAGTTGCCAGCCAATTCCCCTGCCGACGCGTGGAGTGCCTGACTGATCCCAGTTGATAACCCGTTAATACGTGAAGTGCCTGGCCGATCACCCTGTCAAGGCGTGGAGTGCCCTGCCGATCCCCAAACCGAGGCGTGGACTTGCCAGCCAATGCCCCTGCCGACGCGTGGAGTGCCTGACTGATCCCCTGCCAGTTGATAACCCGTTAATACGTGAAGTGCCTGGCCGATCACCCTGTCAAGGCGTGGAGTGCCCGGCCGATCCCAAGCCGAGGCGTGGAGTTGCCAGCCGATTCCCCTGCGAACGCGTGGAGTGCCTCACTGATCGCCTGCCAGCTGATAACCCTCCAATAAATGATATGCCTGCCCGATCTCCCTGCCAAAACCTGGAGTGACCGGCCGATCCCACAGCCGAGGTGGGAGTGCCGAGCCGTATACCCTGCAAGCTGATACCCTGCCGTGACTTGAAAAGCCTCGCCGATCCCCTGCCAGTTGATAACCCGCCAATACGTGAAGTGAATGGCCGATCTCCCTGCCAAGGCCTGAGTGCCCGGCCGATACCCCACAAAAGGCGTGAAGTTGCCAGCCAATTCCCCTGCCGACGCGTGGAGTGCCTGACTGATCCCAGTTGATAACCCGTTAATACGTGAAGTGCCTGGCCGATCACCCTGTCAAGGCGTGTAGTGCCCTGCCGATCACCAAACCGAGGCGTGGAGTTGCCAGCCGATTCCCTGCCGACGCGTGGAGTGCCTGACTGATCCCCTGCCAGTTGATAACCCGTTAATACGTGAAGTGCCTGGCCGATCACCCTGTCAAGGCGTGGAGTGCCCGGCCGATCCCCAAGCCGAGGCGTGGAGTTGCCAGCCGATTCCCCTGCGAACGCGTGGAGTGCCTCACTGATCGCCTGCCAGCTGATAACCCTCCAATAAATGATATGCCTGCCCGATCTCCTTGCCAAAACCTGGAGTGACCGGCCGATCCCACAGCCGAGGTGGGAGTGCCGAGCCGTATACCCCTGCAAGCTGATACCCCTGCCGTGACTTGCAGAGCCGGGCCGATCCCCTGCCAGTTGATAACCCGCCAATACGTGAAGTGCCTGGCCGATCTCCCTGCCAAGGCCTGGAGTGCCCGGCCGAAACCCCTACAAAGGCGTCAAGTGGTCAGCCAATTCCCCTGCCGACGCGTGGAGTGCCTGACTGATCCCAGTTGATAACCCGTTAATACGCCGTGTAGTGCCTGGCCGATCACCCTGCCAAAACCTGGAGTGACCGGCCGATCCCACAGCCGAGGTGGGAGTGCCGAGCCGTATACCCTGCAAGCTGATACCCCTGCCGTGACTTGAAAAGCCTGACCGATCCCCTGCCAGTTGATAACCCGCCAATACGTGAAGTGCCTGACCGATTACCCTGTCAAGACCTGGAGTGCCCGGCCGATCCCCAAACCGAGGCGTGGAGTTGTAAGCCAATTCCCCTGCCAACGCTTGGAGTGCCTGGCCGATCCCCTGCCTATTGATAACCCGCCAATACGTGAAGTGCCTTGCCAATCTCCCTGCCAAGGCCTGGAGTGCCCGGCCGATCCCCCTACAAAGGCGTGGAGTTGCCAGCCAATGCCCCTGACGACGCGTGAAGTGCCTGACTGATCCCAGTTGATAACCCGTTAATACGTGAAGTGCCTGGCCGATCACCCTGTCAAGGCGTGAGTGCCCGGCCGATCCCCAAACCGAGGCGTGGAGCTGCCAGCCGAATCCCCTGCCGACGCGTGTATTGCCTTGCCGATCCCTTGCCAGCTGATAACCCGCCAAAACGTGAAGTGCCTGACCGATCACCCTGTCAAGACCTGGAGTGCCCGGCCGATCCCCAAACCGAGGCGTGGAGTTGCCAGCCAATTCCCCTGCCGACGCGTGGAGTGCCTGACTGATCCCAGTTGATAACCCGTTAATACGTGAAGTGCCTGGCCGATCACCCTGTCAAGGCGTGGAGTGTCCGGCCGATCCCCAACCGAGGCGTGGAGTTGCCAGCCGATTCCCCTGCTAACGCGTAAAAAGCCCGACTGATCGCCTGCCAGCTGATAACCCCTCCAATAAATGATATGCCTGCCCGATCTCCCTGCCAAAACCTGGAGTGCCCGGCCGATCCCACAGCCGAGGTGGGAGTGCCAAGCCGTATACCCCTGCAGGCTGATACT
>JAECXV010000169.1:0-18110 GCA_018153235.1 Drosophila malerkotliana malerkotliana
TAGGCCCTCACTATGGAAAGCTCACCCAACCTCTGAGCTCACCGAAGGAAGCCGTGATGCCTATTGAAAATTCCACAGGCGGGTGGGCGCTGCGGCTGCGAGTGACCAGAACCAGTACGTTTGCCAAACACCTTAAAAATGTCTTCCAACCAAATCCTGCCACCAATGCATTTGCACTTTGCCGACTCTATCAGTAGAGCCCCAGCAGCCTCAACATGGGCCGATTGAGTTTCGCCCAAACAAAATCGTTAACATCATCAAACGACAACTGAATCCAGAAAAAATCCCCGGGCTGCAGACTCGCCAACTCCCAAGGCAGTCAGTGAGCTCCCATACTGGCCATGGATTTGCACTCACCCAAGCTATTTAATGCCTTCATAAAACTTGGCCACTTTCCAGTGAGATGGCGAAAAGTCAATTATAATAATGATCCAAACGTGGGAAAAGACCACACTATCCACACGTCGTATGAGCCCTATAAGCCTACTCTCTTGCCTATCTAAAAAATCTTTGAAAAATGCCTAATGACTCGGATAAACACATACCTGAGAATCCAGGAAGGAATCCCGTCACGCAATTTGGGGTTTCGTGAAAAGCATGGAACAATTGAGCAGGTCAACCGGATAACATCCGAAATTCGGAACGTTCGAAAAACGAGTACTGTACTGCCATATTATTTTTAGATGTCTCTCAAGCATTCGATAGAGTCTGGCTGGAAAGGTCTAATGTACTGAATCAAGACAATGCTCCCCTACAGCACCCACAAGATTTTCGAGTCTTGCCTTCGACAGAAAATTTGTCGTGAGGTGCAATACCGCTATATCCGATGAGTCCACTGTTGGAGCTGGAGTTCCTCGAGCAGCGATGCTAGGGCTAATATTATATGTCCTCTACCCTGCAAGATATCCCGACAAGCACACGTCTAACAACATCCACGTTTGCCGATGACACAGCTATTCTTAGCCGCTCAAAAATGCCCGATTCAAACATGCAGCTGCAGCTAGCTCATCATATGGTCGATGTCTAATATGCTGGCTGTCAGACTGGCGAATTAAGAGTGAACGAACTAAAATGCAAGCGGCCCACGTTCACTCTGAACAGAGCAAAACTGCCCGCCGATAACATTAAACAACACTCTGCTCCACAAGCAAGCAGAAGTAACATGCCTAGGGTACATCTCGACCTGAAGACTCACATGGCGCCGGCACATTGGAAGCCAAAAGACCCAACCTAAAGCTAAAAGCCAGCGCGGTCTTCATTGGCTTATCAACGCTCGGTCACCTCTTAGCCTTGAATATAAAGTCCTGCTGTACAACTCGGTACTAAAGCTATATGGTTGTACACGGCTCCAGTTATGGGGGAACGCCAGCAATAGCAACATTGACATAATTCAAGAGTTCAAGTCGAGGATCTTGAGAACAATCACCAGGGCTTGCCGTGGTACGTTCGCAACGAAAACATACACCGCGGCGGAAACATTCGACCAGTCAAAGAGGCGATCGCAGAACAGGAAGGTAGAGTACTTAACCAAGCTATCGGTGCACCCTAACCACCTCCGGAGAGGTCTAACAAGGTTGAGCAATAATCACGCCTTCGTCACAATGACTTACCCATAGCGACCGACCTGAGGGACGCGCCAAAATGCAGTTTTAGTATACTGTTAGTTAAATTTTAATGTTACAAGATTCGTCAACTTATTGTTGGTCTCAAATTAAAAGTGGGTTCAATAAACATCAAAAACAAAGCTATAATGAAAAAAAAAAATCTTCTTGGGCCCAACGATCGATGCAAAGTCGGAAAAGCTGAGTGAGTAAACAAGTAATTATAGAATTCGAATACGTAAGAATCCATGCCATTTTCTTTTACTTTTCTATTTAAAATATTAGTTTAAATTGTATTTTCCTTAAATTGTATTTTTTTTTCTTATAAATTGTGTATTTTTCTATATGGATTATATTTCCTTATTTTTGATTATATCTAATTACTACGTAATGAACATGAGATAAATTCTTTCATTTGTATAGGACAGCTTCAGGATTCAAGCATGTGCAGGTTGAACCATGAAAAATGAACTTACTCATTTTTTTAGTGAAAAGTCTCCACTGAAAGAGCCTCCAGACAGAGACCTTTGCCTCAGCTCTTTGCATCCATTTGGGATGATGAGTATCTAACCTTCCCAGGATCATTGGAAGCCTGCCCCTTTGGCTCTTCCAGCTTCCCTATCTCTCTGTCTGTTGACTGAACTTTCGTAGCCACAGTCAGGTTTGCAGTACCTCTTTTCCACCCATTCAACGAGCTGAAACCAAGCATTACCAAATGTTTCAGGAGGCGCCGTTAAAACTATTTCAATACCGCGTGCCAGGAGGATGGTTTACCGCCGTACCTGATTGTTTGTATTCTCCTTACCACGCGTTCTGGTTGCTGATCATTCAACTATTTGGTTTTACGATACATTGCTTTATTGTTTGGAGAACCATAGGTTTCAAGACAGAAAGTCGGTAATATACCAGCCATTCCCCTTCCACTGCTGACATTCATTTAGGTTCAAGTCTTGGTGGAGACTCCCTTAACATGAAAATAAATCTATGTGTTACTTCTCAATTTTTCTTTGGGAAGGTTGCATTCAGGAATTTGCTGATCAGGTAAAAATTCTGGTTTCCCCACATTGCAGATGATAACTTCTAAGATGTTTAACAGCATTCACGACCCAGCCAACGTTTCCAATTCATATGATGTATATCTGAACTCACAGGGGCTTGTTGCTCTGCTAAAGTATTCAACCACATGGAGCTTAGAGTTTTATGCGGTGCAGAAGGATAGCACCATACCCGATAGAGCTGGCGTCGGTATGCAGTTCTATGGAATTGAGGGTCAAAAATAATCAAAACAGGCTTATTTGTTAATACACCCATGATTTTACTTGGAATTTGTTCATGTTGTGTTTTTATAATCAAAACTAGTCTTTTCAGATGTGAGAAAATATAAAGGCTTCATCAGCTGAGAAAACACCTGAATGGACTGACGAAAATATGACGCTAACCCAATGAACTGTCTTAAAAGAAACAACTGACTTTGGTGGAGGCAATGCCACTAGTGATTCTATTTTGTTAGAATTTGGTACGTATCTCCCCACTTGTATCTCTAGCCCAAATAGCGCACTGTGGTTCTCATGAAAAAGCACTTTGAGTGTTAAAAGGAGTACTACCTTCACCAAAACGTTTAATACAAAACGTCTAACATACAAGTTCTTCCTTCGTTTCTGAAACAATTAATAAATCATCCATATAAAAATTACAAACGAATGAGCAAGACTAGCAGAACGCCTGGTCACACAGCTCTACACCTGAAACACTGAAGGGACGTGTTTTTCATCCAAAAGGCATCTATGCAAGCAAATCTGTATCGATCATCAGGGGTAACAAAAGCAGTATATTCAATTGATTCAGGGTATTGAAATCTAATAATACCGCTACTCCATGGGACAAAGAAGTAAAATATTTGGCTCCCTAAGTCTGAAGCTATTTAATCTGATATTGAAAGGTAATTGAAACTTGTCATCTACTATTATTTCTATTTAATTCCTGTAATCCATTCAAAGTCTTGCTGAACCCATCTTTCTTCTCTTTAATTCACAATGCAGGACTCGCAAATGGTGAGTTACTGAGGTCTGATAACTTTATATTCCACGATCAATTCTTTAATTTTTAGCACGTACCCCCAACTCCCCGTTCGGCTTGGGCTAAATCTGTATATGCCGCCTTTGCGGTCTTTAGTCGAGTCAATTAAACGATCTTGCATTTCCCCAGTATTCACACGACTTTGGGGTGTACCTTCGATAAATGATAGAAAATGTTCCTTTAGCAATGATATTAAAGTTTCTTTTTCATTTTCGACCATTTCCGTTTCAATTTTGTCAAAATTAGTAGGCTGAATGATTTCACAAATGTTTACAACTTTAGTTTGAACAACTTTTTAAAATTATCATAGAGACTTCTACTAAAACCTTGAGCCAATATTTCTCTGCCGATTAGAATATTATTTTTTCATACATCCGTTCGGTACTATATGAAACAAAACAACTACATGAGTTGCCATCAATCAAGAAGATGTTTTACCTGACTTTAGAGTTGTACTGTAGGTATTGGCATTACCTATTCCCTTACGTTAATAACGTTATTAATTCTCTTACCAACTAACTTATTAGAAACGCTTTCCTTAATTAACAGAGCACTCAGCTCCCGAATCAAATGTAATTGAAATCTCTCACCATTGACCAGCATACTCGATTGAGTGCTCCAATTATAGCGCATAGCCCCACTCTTTTTTCCGTTCTCACTCTTCAATCCAGCATTCTGTACTTTTTTTTTGACAATTTGTGGCTATGTGTCCCGGCTCCTGGACATCTGTAACACGTTGGGTGCTTGTCCTTTCTTGAAGAGGCTGCACCCACCGCCATTTCTTTCCATTTGTCGAACCCTTGAGATCCAGATCTACAGTCTTGCTTTCTTGTGGCCTAGTTTTCCACACTGATTAAGAAAAAATGCGATAACGGCGGCGCGCGTCTCTGAAGTCTCGTATCGCTGCTCAAACAATTGCCGGGAACTGCTGCCGGTTATTCCCGGGTAATATATTTGAGATAACCATTGCGCCACTGTGCCTTCCAAAGCTTACTTAACGCTAATATAAGAGTGCTGTCACTTAATGGTTTTTCTACGTGAGATGATGTCGATCGTAGCGCAGCACTGCGCGTGGCATCCATACCAACAACGTCCGGATTAAATTTCGGCAGGAAAATCTCGCCGTCTGTTGAAACTCACCGCCGGCGTCTGTAGCTTCTTAACCAGTTCCAGAAAGTTCCTGATTTTGTTGTTCCAATACGTCTCTAGAAAAATTTTGGTTAGGACCGAATCCCACTTGATGTCGGAGAATTGAACGTTGACTTCTCATCAGTCGCTTGATCCCTAGCTTGCTGCCTCCTATTCTACGTCCTGATGATGCTGCGAGTCTCGCCGCCTTTGTTGCCATAGCCGCCACTTATTCAACAGTCCTCAACAGGATACCACGCCAGTTTCGGGACGAATAGAAGTAACGAGCAAAAATTAGAAAGACCAGATCCAGCAACACAACGAAGTTACACACGGCCTCAGTTCATCAACTGAGTCCCCATCATACCAGAAATGGTATATTTTGCACGACCTATGGTCACACCATAGAGTCTCGGTCTAACGAGACTGAATTATCTCCTCTCCGACATATTTAAATTTAGCTATGTCCTCCACCTTTATATTGGCTTTTGTTTTGGCTTTGATATAAGAAGCCGAGATATCAATCTCTGAAGTATTCGGGGGCAAGCCGAGAAACCAAAAATATGTTTCTGATGGAGGAATCCATGTAAGGGTTTGGTGTCGCAGGTACAAGAACTGCTGCATCAGTCGGTGCCGGTGGTCCGGACTGTGGAATACCCTTTGGGTGACTCTAACGGGGGGTCAGGGTTCAGGGCATCACTTGTGAAGGGATGCCATTGACGGACCCTCTACTCAGAAAAGTGCTATTTTTCCCCGATCAATTGGACGAATTGTTCTCAGTTGTGGCTCTTGGAGTGGCCGAGAGATATGGCGAGAGGATGCATTTATGTCGGCTGAGCAGACTTGAGAGGCCGACTTCAGAAAAAAGAAAATTTATTACTCTTACTGGACTCATTTGAAGACTGCCGTGAAAAAAAACTGAGTGGCCAGCGTACGAGCTGATCATTGATTTTACGAAAACCAGTGATCAGCTCTTTAATCCTTCTTAGTCTGTGTCGTGAACGACCTCATTTCCCCTTGACAGCACGATATTTTTCACAACAATAATGTATGCCAGACCTACCGGAAATGGCATCCAAAACTGAGGCAGTGAACCTGGCACACTTGGCGTGTACGACGTTTTCACCGCCAGCAATGGGTGGTAAGCTGGGATGAGGGATATTGTCTTGTTACAAGACTTCATAGAACAGACAAGTTTAAATTCCATATTTTGAATTAATAAATCAAAATTAATATATAAAAAGTTAAGAAACATTGCCTTGAACCACTGTGCCAAATAGGTAGCCGAAGCGGAGCTTGGAGAGTGCAAAGGAAAAAATGCAGTATTAGAAGTAAGACGGGAAAGAAGCAGAGCTGAGCTATGCAATTGTTGGAATTGAATTTAGACAAATTATTAATTCGCCTCCAAATATACCACAGAACTCGCAAGGAACGATACGGTTTTAGGTTAAAACTTAAGATTCTCAATAGATTCGATTCACAAGTTAGTAAACACCGGTTTAACCGGCGAAAACACGACAGTTCGCTTAGGAGGAGAGAGAGAAGTGATGCTATAGCTACGATATAGCATGGGAGATTCAACCTTCCCTCATTTCTGGATCCCGTCTGAGGATAACAATCATACCTCAGTCATTAACTTTGACAATCGATGGCTTAACTGATTTTACACCACTTCAACTAAACCCCATTCATAACACTCATGACAGATTTCTGGACCTTGTATTTCCGATTGTGATATCCTCTGTGACAGTCGTCGCCATTCGGGATCACTTCCTGAAGACATTCCCCATCATAATGATGGTTCGAAAGCAGTGGTTAAGAACTACCAAGGAATTGCTAAGCTATCTGCGATTCCCAAGGTGCTGGAGAAACTGGTTACTTCCCAACTGCAAAATTTTTGTAAAAGCAATATTTACACTTCACAGCATGGTTTTGTCAAGCATCGCTCTACTACATTTAACCTTTTTGAATTTACTTCGATCATCCACAGGGGTTTTCTGAGCGCATGCAAACTGTTGCGGTAAACACTGATTTAATCAAAGCATTCGATGTTCGAACCAGTCTCCTATTTCATAAGCTGTGTCTCGTGGAATTTTCCAAACTCGGTACAGCAGCGGTTGACCTCCTATCTATCGAATCGCACGCAGCGTGTTTTGTTCAAAAAACATAACATCAAGATTATAAACGTTGCATCTGGTGTCCAACAAGGTGAGCCACTTAGGACCTCTCCTGTGTGTTCGTTTTATTAACGATTTCCTGCCCAGTATTGTAAACTGTGCGTATATTTATTTATTTATTTAGGTATTTATTTAGGCTGGTTTCTTAAGTTTCACGAGTTATATTTTTCCTTCTCAGACCATATCCTTCATTAATACTGCCATTAGTCCTTAACTAGTTGATCTGGTTTTCAAACAATCTTCTTTCTTTACTGTCACCAAAGTTGTGTCATGGTGTGCTAGTTGTACCTTCAGAGGGTATTATAATTTTAGTCAAAGTGCAACGCAGTGAAGGAGACATCTTCGACCCTATAAAGTATTTATATTCTTGATCAGGATCACCTCCTGAGTTGATATAAGCGTGTCCGTCTGTCTGTTTCTACGCAAACAATTCCGTCAGTTTTAAAGCTATCGACTTGAATGATGCACCGTCTGTTTGTGTCTGCTTGAAATGTTTTCTTTGCACGCAGTATGCGCAGAGATTGAGAAAGTACTACAGATGGGACATCTCATACAAAGAAAAATTTTCTATGGCGGGTTCAGCAGTGGAACCCCGCTGGAACAGCGGGTTCCATTGCGCAACAAGTTCAGTTTGAGAAATTTTTCGCGCGACGACAACCGAGAATAGCTGAATATGGGAATAGCCAAGTGGTAGAGTGCTTGGCTGGTGTGCAAAGTAAAACGAGTTTAAACCAGGCTCGGGACATCCATTTTTTAATTTTAAATCTATTTATATTATTTTTTTATTCTCTTAATGTATTTTCCTAAATTTATAATCCAATAAAAAAAATACAAAATTGTAAAATCACCTTAACATCGCCTCAGTTCGTAGTGGAACCCGCTGTAAAAATGTCTATAAGTGCGGGTTCTACGGCATTTTAGCAGGCCGCGTCGTGAACCCGCTCTCAAATGTTTTCATTTTTGTCCCGTCGTGGAACCGCTGTAATAATGCGGGTTCCACGACAACGGCTGGCAGATGAGAGAGGGAAAGAGAGAACAATTCTATTTTTAGATCGTAACATCTTTGGAACGATGAAAGTTTGAAACGTTGTAAACGAACCAATGTGAGAGTAAAGAGATCAGAAATATCTTTACTATCCTCACTCGTCAGCTCTGTTTTTGGCATGGATTCTAGCGCCTCCTTTAACACCAATTTTAAGTATCTTAAAATCAACTTCGAGGGTAGCCTAGATGGATAGTGCGCGCTCCTTAGTTTTGGGGACCTGGGTTCGATTTCATTAGCGGCGGTTGTTTCGAATTTTGATAAAGTTATAGTTTTTATGATTCTTTTTGAATTTTCTTTTATTTTTTTACTATTTTTTTTTTTATTTTTAATTTTTACGTAATTTTTATTATTTTTAATGGCATTGTATTACAATTGTTATAAAAATAAGTGTCGGATGACAAATGCCGAAAGGACTCCCTTGAAATTTTATTAGCATTTTATTAGCGGGACATAATGAAGAATAAAACAATTTTACAATTGTAAAATTAAAGAAAAAATATTACAATTAAAGAAAAAAAATAATAGAATTATAAAAGAAAGAAAAATTTCAAAGTCCTTACGAGGATTTGAACACAGAAAAATTACACATAGAGTAAACTACTCTATGCATTACGCTACCATCCTGTCTCGATCTGCGGCGATCAAAAATACTATTTGTTCTACTTACTACCACACCGGCGCATCGAAAACAGAAACGAGAAATTGAAATTGAAATTTTGAAGCCCGAAAATTATTACTCCGTCGTGCGAGCAGTCACACATACACACATAGGTTCACATTTTTGTTGACGGATACATGTCAATAGTTCTAAGAATAGAATCGTATGCATGTGCGTTCTCCCCTCACCAACAAGCTCGACGCAAAAAGTTGACCGTTTTGGGCCCTGATGTCCCATCTATGTACTTTATAATCGTTGATATAAGACAGAACGACCGAAGTCGGCCGACTATATCCTATAGCTTTAATATAACTGATTGATCGGAAATGCTGTTAAGTTGGTTTTTAAGTTAAAGAGTTTGAGTTTTGCATGAGTGCTATATTTGTCAAAATAATAAGACCCACCAAATTTCATAAGGATCGGCCGACAATATCTTACCTGAACGATTAGAAATGGTTTTTGGTATTTGGTCAAAATACCAACTCCTCTTTTTTAAGGTAGAATCTTGGGACTCTTGTTTTTATGATATCTTGTTTTTATGATATTCTAATAATGATCGGCACACTATATCCGATTTTGCAATATATTTCTGGTTTTTCTTGCAAGGGTATATCATCACCGGCTCCGACCGAAGTTATCTTTCCATTCTAGTTTTTATCAAACGTTGGTCAAAAAGAATTTCATGATCCCTTTACAACTAAGACTCTATGTGTCTCTTTCGTTTGTCCTATCTTGGAATACTATTCGTGTAGCTTGAAGTCCGCAATACTTTGTTCATCAAAAGAGTATTGCATCTATTCAAAAGCAGTTTCTCTTGTACCCATTAAAAAATGTTAGCTGGGATACTGTCGCTTGCTTTCCGGGGTATCGTTGCCGGTTAAAACTATTAAAACTACCTTCATTACAAGAGCGGCGTACTTGTGCTCGGGCTATACTACTTCATATGCTTATTCTTGTCAATTGGATTTAAAATTATTTTGGAAAAACTAGTGTTTTAAATTCCTAATAGGGTAACTATGTCCTTCCGCACCCTTTGATTACCAATTTGTAGGACTTTTTTTGCCAAACACGATCCGTTTCGTGTTGTTTGTAAGAATTAGTCATTTTCATATTTATTATCCCCTGAACTATCCCTAGATGTAATTAAATCTAAAATTATGCAATCTACCTTAGCTTAATTTATCTTTACTTTAAGTTATTATAATCTAGAATAACAGATAATAAACATACAATTTTATGGGGTCGGAGATAATTCCTTCTCTATTTTACATACATTCACACGACTACAATATACTCTTGTACTCTACGATTACTGCGTAAAAAAAAACCCCCAAAAATATCTGAGTTTGTGACAAAAATGCAATAAAGTTATATAAAAATAGACATTCAAAACTATTCTTCTTCTCAAAAAACTGAAAAAATCTTTATATACGTTCCGTGTACGAATAATTTTTAAAGCGTAGTTTTAAAGAAGTTAGCTCAAACGAAGGAAGGAAGGAAACGAAGGTTGATTATTCCTTAATTCTCAACAACAAACTCAATTTTCTTTATTGCTCAATACATTTTTCATATTCTCTTCCATTTGAACCCGATTATCTTTATCCAATGCTGAAAACAAAATACCTTTATACAAAATAAATTCAAATGGTCCCTCTTGTAACTCGATTTATTATAAGTCATGAAGTGATTATTTTCCTCCAACTCAAAATTTTTTTTTTGTTGTGTTGTCTAAAGTAAGGTAGCACTGATCTCCAAATCATGATGTTAATGGATAACGCGTTTCAGCAAAGGGTACATAAACCCATTGATTGGTGGTTGCCCCAACTTGCACTTGAACAGGTTTGACGAGGAGAAAAAAATGAGTTCAGAATATGGTTGTCTGAGACAGATTTTATTAATATAAAACTGCAAGCTTATGTTGTGGGGCTGTCACAGTATTTCGCCGGTTTCATCAATCAGAAACTCAGCCATTCTTGCTCAAGCTGCTGGTGGTGTTATGTGTAGCCAGCATGTTGTTACGTAGTTCATGACATAATATTTTGCTTATTGTTTATAATATTTTTTAATTCAGTATTATATGCTATGACATAACATTTTTGGTCAGTGCTGCATACGAAATGGTTGTCTGGTGGCCCAGTTGATACGGTGAAGCTTTTGTCTCCTAGGGATGTAGCGAAATCTCAGTTCTGGGTCATCCATATCTTGTGATTGGGTGGGGATCCCTGGGATGGATTCTAATGGTGTATCTATGGGCACAGAGATGTTTCAAAATCGATTGAACAAAGCTCGTATCTCAGTAGTCATAATCGGAATTCGCATCGACTGTCAAAATTCTATGTGGTGTGATAGGATAACTCCAGGGGATTGGTTTTAGTTGGATTTTTTATTTAGAAGGAGCAGCTGAGGTGCCGCTCCAACGATCAAAGTGTCTCTGTTCTTTTACAATATTTCTTAAGTCTAAGTAAGGCTAAGTCTCGTAGCAGCGCTGCTCGCAGGCGGCGGCAGAGAGACGGCTATGTACTTATATAAAGGAATATAATAATATATGTTGTTATGCACTCTCAAGTGGAGGCGCGAGGGGTATGCATATGCTGACCGTTTGTTACGATTATGCTGACACTAGCACTTTCTGTGTGCGGGCTAAGGCATAGCGATCGGTTCATATTTCGGCCACTTAGGGTTTATGACCGGGACTTTGGATTATGTAAACACTGCAACAAAGTGTTACAGTGCGCACCCTTTAAGTACTCTCGGTACAGTGGGTATTCAATATATGTGCATACTGAATCTCCTCCTTTTGAAAAATAACGTAATATAATGAAGTTATTTTTATAATAAAAATTTTAATTAATACATTTTTTTTTTTTTTATTTATTTGTTTTGTTTTATGTGGTTAGAATCATAGAAAATGAAATTATTAAAAGAATATGTGTATTTATTTATCTATGTATGTGTGTCTTTGTATGGCCATACTAAGTGCAATTTATGAAATAAAGATTTTTAATCTATCCTTATGAACTGTTTGTTTTTTATGTTTATTATTTGCTATTACTATGTTATCTCTATCTCCTATTTCCGTTACTATATACGGACCTGTATATTTAGGATCTAACTTATGACCTGTCTCGTTTTTTAATAAAACTTTGTCACCTACTGGTATATCTATATCCCTTACTTTATGATCGTATAGTAGTTTATTTCTATTGTTATTTGCTTCTAACATAACTCTAGCTCTTTTATAGGCTACTTCTAATCTATATTTACTCTCCTTAGCATAGTCATCTATATTATATAGTGCTTCTACACTATCTATGCTATTAAAATGTTTTGGCAAATTACTTGTTTTACCGAATACTAGCTCATATGGACAATATATGGCCATAGAGGGGGTCGTGTTGAAACAGAAGACAAAATATTGAAGCCATACGTCCCAATCAGTTTTATCAGCCGATATGTAAGATCGTATGTATTCATTGAAAGTTCTATGACTTCTTTCTATTGTTCCAACTGTCTGGTGGTGGTGTGCTGTGGATGTAATATTTTCAATATTTAAATATTTGCACAAATCGTCTATAATTGAATTCTTTTATTCTGTTCCCATGTCCGTAATGAACGTCTTCATTGGACCGTACTTCAGGATAAAGATTCAAATATTGCTTTAGCGACAGTATTGGCGTTTTTATTCGGAACAGGTATGGCAACTAAATACTTAGTTAAATCACATATTAAAGTGACTGCATACTCATTGCCATTTTCTGATTTTGGCAGTGGACCAATAGTGTCCACTATCACTCTGTCGAAAGCATTTATTGGTGTGTCTGTAATTGTTAAAGGGGGTCTTTGTGTGTTTAGTTATTTTTTGATTTCTGGCATTTTGACATGTTCTTACGTACTCAGTTATATCTTGAGAAATGCTTTTCCAGTAATAGTGTCTTTTTACTTTGGCCAAAGTTTTTGATATGCCAGTATGACCTCCTTGAATTGGATCATCATGAAATGTAGACAAAATTGCTTCTTTTTCTTTAAATTTGTTATTTGGGTCACCGGGTTGAGTGGCTACTCTTAATGTTTTCAATATTTTATTGCCCATTAATTAAAATTTATCTATTGAAGTATATTCAAAGATATTTTCCCACAGTGCCACTTTGAGTTGGCTGATTTTATGTATACCGGCTTGCATTTTCAAGCCTTTGGAAAAATTGATCTAAATCAATAACTCCATTAGTATATAAATCGCTAACATCATATCTTGCAGTAATTTTTCTGCCTTGTTTAAATAAACATAACATATTTTTATCTGCAAGGTCACTACTTTACGTACTTCATCATTGTTTATGACGTCGTATACGTTGGGCTTAGAAGCTTTATTTAAAGACTGCCTTGGCAATTCTTGTTCTTAATTTTTCGGCGCGGAAATTTTTGTCTACTTTGATATCTAGTAGTGACTTTTAATACATTTCTAGTTATATTTTGTAAATCTTTGATGGTTATTCTTGATAAAGCATCAGCTACGTGATTATCTTTTCCTTAAATATTCGACTGTTAGTCGTATTCTTCTAGTTCGAGCCTCGTACGTGTCAGTTTAGGAGCTGGGGTTGGTCATTGAGAAAAGTTACATTAAAAGGTCTATGGTCTGTTCTTATTAAGAAATGTGTTCCATATATATATGGTCTAAAATATAATATCGCCCAGTGAGTTGCAGCTAATTCCTGCTCAGTAGTACATTTGTTACTTTCACCTTTGTAAATGCTCTTGATGCGTATGCAATGGGAAGTTGGAGACCATTATGATTTTGAGTTAAAACCGCTCCACATGCTTGCTTACTTGCATCTGTTATTATGCAGAATTCTTTAGTGAAATCTGGGTATTGTACCAAGGTAGGTTCCATAAGTTTTGTTTTTAAGTATTGGAATGCATTTTTCACACTCATCCGTCATCTATATTCCTTTATCAATTGTTTATGACCTAGAAAAGTCACTTCATGCATAAAAAATGAAAATTTTTCTGGATGCTAACTCTAAGGTTGAATTTCCTACATTTCTCAAAAACATCTGTTAAGTTTTAAGCATATGTTTTCGGAACAACCGATTACTATTAAGTCATCCATATAAAGGAACGGCTTGAGAAGGTTCTAGACCAGAGAACGCAATAGTCATCATTCTCTGGAAACTGAATTAGGAGCTATTTTTTAATCGAAGGGTAATCGCGTGGCAAGACGATATGAGGCCATTGCTCGTTGAAAAAGACGTTATATCTTTTGAACCTTTTTCTAGTTCAATTTAGTGGAATC
Organism: Drosophila malerkotliana malerkotliana; assembly: GCA_018153235.1. Taxonomy (NCBI): domain Eukaryota; kingdom Metazoa; phylum Arthropoda; class Insecta; order Diptera; family Drosophilidae; genus Drosophila; species Drosophila malerkotliana. The sequence goes on from JAECXV010000169.1 coordinate 13,976, forward strand.
CTGACATTAAGTCAAGACATGAAAAGTAGTATTTTGCTCGGCCTAGTTGATCTAAAATATCATCAATTCTTGGCAATGGGAATTTATCAGATAGTAATTTTTTATTAATCTGGCGATAGTCAATTACTAATCGCCATTTCTTTGCATTTAATCCAAAGGGGATGATTTCTTATTAACAAGTAACAATGGGCTATTATATTCGGATACTGACGGTTCGACAATCCCGTCTGAGATTAATTTCTCTACTTGTTTTTTGTATTTTTCATTCACCTGACTATATCAGGCTTCGATTGTTTTTATATAAACTGGTTCATCATCATCTTTTAATTCTCAGTTTTTGTTTATAAAAATTATTTGTAGTTATTGATTCGGTTTCCAATCCGAATATATCGCTATACTGGGTGCATAGGCTAGTAAGCTGAGACTTGAACTGTGGAGGGAAGTTTTTGACAGTTGTGATATTACGGATTTTTTTCTATTGTCTGGATTTGTGTTGACTACATCGTAGTTCGAAAGTGATTCATATATTAGACTATCTGTACTCACTACTTGGTCGTTATTTGTTGTGTTTAATAATCTTATGAAGGCATTATTGGATGTTGCTATGGTATTTGCAACGTAAATACCATGTTAATTTCCCTGATTTGGAATTAATACACTGTCTGCTGATGAATTAAGTTCAATTTTCCACTTTGGGATTGCTGGCAGAAGTATTGAATTATTGCCAGAACTATGAGCTATTGGTACTTTTATTGGGAATTTTAAATTGACTGGGTCTAATTATAGTAATCTTCAGATGGCTTGAAGTCTAATTGACCAGTTGTATTTTTTGATAAAGTCGATGCCTATTATTCCATCGCATGGAATTCGGAAATGTGAATTTAAGATATGAAAATCGTGTGGAATTATGTAATTGGTGGTCTGTATCTCTATAGAAACTAAACCTTGGGATTTTTATTATTTCTTGACTTATGCCTTTTATGTCTATGATGTAATCATTTTGGATGTTTTTGGAAATTATCCGAAGTTTCTTTTAGAATGGAAATGTCTGCACCTGTGTCTATTAAAAATATAAGTTCTTTCCCAGTAGCTACATTAAAAAAATGCAAAACGAATATATTTTGGCTGAGATCTAGTGGTCTTACTTTATTTATTGTTGAATATTTAAAGGGTTTTGGGAGTTTTCCCGATGTGTTTGGTTATTATTTTGTGTCAATCTTACATTGCCTTAGTCATTGCTATTGTGGCCTCGGTTTGAAGATTTACCACTTATTTTGCATAATTTCCTCTATATGGGCCTCGCCCTCTATTATTATTCTGATAATTATTGTTATTCTGATAATTGTTGTTATAATTACCGTTGTTGTAGTTATTGTGATTGTAGTTATTGTGATTACCACGAAAACTACCTCTATAACTACCCCACGTCCGCCGATTTGAGCCGCGCTGTGGATAATTCTTATAATATAGGACAGTGTTTGACTGCGGAAGGTGCTTCAGTGCAACTATTAACAAATTTCGAAACGGTTTCGTTCATCGTACTGAATGTTCCAGCTTGCGCGATCGAGTTTTACCTTATCGATTGTGCAGTTTTTAGTCTGTGCTTTGACTGCATGCTGCATGGAATAATTCCTGGCTAGCTCTAAAGATAAACCATCTGATATATATGCACCTTCTAAGGCTTTCGTCATCTGCTCAATTTCTTGCGTACCATTGGTTAGCAGTTTGTGCGCTGCTGTAGATTCATCCAGCTTCGCTGATAATACCTCAACAGTTTCGCCTTTGACGTTGCTTCTTAGTCTAGCAATCACCTCAGTAATTGTTGTTTCATTAGCGATTAGATTCCTGGCAAACACCACTTAGCTTTGGTTTAAATGATGGAAATAGTAATTCTTGGTGCTGCCTTTTATTGATTGTATTATTTGTAAAGCATCAATGAAACTTGTTAAATTTTCAGCCTTACCATCAAAATTACTAATCGCCATTTCTTTGCATTAATCCGGGGGATGATTTCTTAGGAACAAGTAACAATGGGCTATTATATTCGGATACTGACGGTTCGACAATCCCGTCTGAGATTAATTTTCTACTTGTTTTGTATTTCATTCACCTGACTATGTGGGCTTCGATAGTTTTTATATAAAACTGGTTCATCATCTTTTAATCTCAGTTTGTTTATAAAAATTATTTGTAGTTATTGATTCGGTTTCCAATCCGAATATATCCAGCTATACTGGGTGCATAGGCTAGTAAGCTGAGACTTAGTTGTGCGGGAAGTTTTTTGACAGTTGTGATAGTACGGATTTTTTCTATTGTCTGGTTTGTGTTGACTACATCGTAGTTCGAAAGTGATTCATATATTAGACTATCTGTACTCACTACTTGGTCGTTATTTGTTGTGTTTAATAATCTTATGAAGGCATTATTGGATTTTGCTATGGTATTGCAACGTAAATACCATGTTGAATTTCTAGATTTGGAATTAATACACTGTCTGCTGTTGAATTAAGTTCAATTTTCCGAATAACTTGGGATCTTGCTGGCAGAAGTTATGAATTATTGCCAGAACTATGAGCTATTGGTACTTTTATTGGGAATTTTAAATTATTGGGTCTAATTATAAGCCAATCTTCAGATGGCTTGAAGTCTAATTGACAGTTGTATTTTTTGATAAAGTCGATGCCTATTATTCCATCGCATGGAATTGGGAAATGTGAATTTAAGATATGAAAATCGTGTGGAATTATGTAATTGGTGGTCTATATCTCTATAGAAACTAAACCTTGGGATTTTATTATTTCTTGACTTATGCCTTTTATGTCTATGATGTAATCATTTTGGATGTTTTGGAAATTATCCGAAGTTTCTTTTAGAATGGAAATGTCTGCACCTGTGTCTATTAAAAATATAAGTTCTTTCCCAGTAGCTACATTAAAAATGAAACGAATATATTTTTGGGCTGAGATTAGTAGTGTGAACTCTTACTTCTTTGTTGTTGAATATTTAAAGGGTTTTCGGAGTTTTCCGATGTGTTTGGTTATTATTTTGTGTCAATCTTACATTGCCTTGGTTATTGCTATTGTGGCCTCGGTTTGAGATACCACTGCCTCTATAATTTCCTCTATATGGGCCTCGCCCTCTATTATTATTCTGATAATTATTTTTATTCTGATAATTGTTGTTATAATTACCGTTGTTGTAGTTATTGTGATTGTAGTTATTGTGATTACCGCGAAAACTACCTCTTTAACTGCCACGTCCGCGATTTGAGCCGCGCTGTGGATAATTCTTATAATATAGGACGGTGTTTGACTGCCCAGTTGCTTCAGTGCAACTATTAACAAATTTGGAAACGGTTTCGTTCATCGTACTGAATGTTCCAGCTTGCATGATAAGTTTTACCTTATCGATTGTACGATTTTTAGTCATTGCACTTTGACTGCATGCTGCATGGAATAATTCCTGGCTAGCTCTAAAGATAAACCATCTGATATATATGCACCTTCTAAGGCTTTCGTCATCTGCTCAATTTCTTGTGTGTATTGGTTAGCGGTTTTATTGCGCTGCTGTAGATTCATCAGCTTCGCTGATAATACCTCAACAGTTTCGCCTTTTTGACGTTTGCTTCTTAGTCTAGCAATCACCTCAGTAATTGTTGTTTCGTTACCGATTAGATTCCTGGCGACACCTTTTAGCTTTGTTTTAATGATGGAAATAGCTAATTCTTCGTGCTCGCCTTTTATTGATTAATATTCGTTGTGAAGCATCAATGAAACTTGTTAAATTTTCAGCCTTACCATCAAAAACTGGTATAAGCCCAGATGCTGTATTAATAAAATCCAATATTTAGAGTTATTGCCATTGTGATGGATTTATCTATCTTGTATTCTATGACATCAGAAATATCTGAATCTGTAGAGTTATCCAGATCAGTGTATACCACCGGAATAGTAAGATTATTTAAATCATATCTTCTATTTGGGGTTTACTTTGGGAAGCTCTTCTGACTCAGATTCTTTCGTTTCTGTTGATTCGAGTCAGGTGCAGTGTCAACTGCTATTGGGTATTTAGAACGGTTATTAACGATATTTTCTAAACTGAACTTTTGTTTAATAAATATTAAATTAGATCGTAG
>JAECXV010000017.1:0-60302 GCA_018153235.1 Drosophila malerkotliana malerkotliana
GCCTGGAGTGCCCGGTCGATCCCCATGCCGAGGCGTGGAGTGCCCAGCCGATTCCCCTGCCGACGCGTGGAGTTCCTAGCCGATTCTTCTGCCAGCTGATAACCCGCCAATACGTGAAGTGCCTGGCCGATCTCCCTGCTAAGGCCTGGAGTGCCCAGCCGATTCCCCTGCCGTCGCGTGGAGTGCCTGGCCGATCTCCCGCCAATACGTGAAGTGCCGGGCCAATCTCCCTGCCACGGCCTGGAGTGCCCGGTCGATCCCCATGCCAACGCGTGGATTGCCTAGCCGATTCCCCTGCCAGCTGATAACCCGCCAATACGTGAAGTGCCTGGCCGATCTCCCTGCCAAGGCCTGGAGTGCCCAGCCGATTCCCCTGCCGACGCGTGGAGTGCTTGGCCGATCCCCTGCCAGCTGATAACCCGCCAATACGTGAAGTGCCTGGCCAATCTCCCTGCCAAGGCCTGGAGTGCCCGGTCGATCCCCATGCCGAGGCGTGGAGTGCCCTGCCGATCCCCCTGCCGACGCGTGGAGTGCCTAGCCGATTCCCCTGCCAGCTGATAACCCGCCAATACGTGAAGTGCCTGGCCGATCTCCCTGCCAAGGCCTGGAGTGCCCAGACCATTCCCCTGCCGACGCGTGGAGTGCTTGGCCGATCCCCTGCCAGCTGATAATCCGCCAATACGTGAAGTGCCTGGCCGATCTTCCTGCCAAGGCCTGGAGTGCCCAGCCGATTCCCCTGCCGACGCGTGGAGTGCTTGGCTGATCCCCTGCCAGATGATAACCCGCCAATACGTGACGTGCCTGGCCGATCTCCCTGCCAAGGCCTGGAGTGCCCGGTCGATCCCCATGCCGAGGCGTGGAGTGCCCAGCCGATTCCCCTGCCAGCTGATAACCCGCCAATACGTGAAGTGCCTGGCCGATCTCCCTGCCAAGGCCTGGAGGTGCCCAGCCGATTCCCCTGCCGACACGTGGAGTGCTTGGCCGATCCCCTGCCAGATGATAACCCGCCAAGACGTGACGTGCCTGGCCGATCTCCCTGCCAAGGCCTGGAGTGCCCGGTCGATCCCCCTGCCGACGCGTGGAGTGCCTAGCCGATTCTTCTGCCAGCTGATAACCCGCCAATACGTGAAGACCTGCCAAGGCCTGGAGTGCCCAGCCGATTCCCCTGCCGTCGCGTGGAGTGCCTGGCCGATCTCCCGCCAATACGTGAAGTGCCTGGCCAATCTCCCTGCCAAGGCCTGGAGTGCCCGGTCGATCCCCATGCCGACGCGTGGAGTGCCTAGCCGATTCCCCTGCCAGCTGATAACCCGCCAATACGTGAAGTGCCTGGCCGATCTCCCTGCCAAGGCCTGAAGGTGCCCAGCCGATTCCCCTGCCGACACGTGAAGTGCTTGGCCAATCCCCTGCCAGATGATAACCCGCCAATACGTGACGTGCCTGGCCGATCTCCCTGCCAAGGCCTGGAGTGCCCGGTCGATCCCCATGCCGAGGCGTGGAGTGCCCAGCCGATTCCCCTGCCGACGCGTGAAGTACCTGGCCGATCTCTCTGCCAAGGCCTGGAGTGCCCAGACGATTCCCCTGCCGACGCGTGGAGTGCTTGGCCGATCCCCTGCCAGCTGATAATCCGCCAATACGTGAAGTGCCTGGCCGATCTCCCTGCCAAGGCCTGGAGTGCCCAGCCGATTCCCCTGCCGACGCGTGGAGTGCTTGGCCGATCCCCTGCCAGATGATAACCCGCCAATACGTGACGTGCCTGGCCGATCTCCCTGCCAAGGCCTGGAGTGCCCGGTCGATCCCCATGCCGAGGCGTGGAGTGCCCAGCCGATTCCCCTGCCAGCTGATAACCCGCCAATACGTGAAGTGCCTGGCCGATCTCCCTGCCAAGGCCTGGAGTGCCCAGCCGATTCCCCTTCCGACGCGTGGAGTGCTTGGCCGATCCCCTGCTAGCTGATAACCCGCCAATACGTGAAGTGCCTGGCCGATCTCCCTGCCAAGGCCTGGAGTGCCCAGCCGATTCCCCTGCCGACGCGTGGAGTGCTTGGCCGATCCCCTGCCAGCTGATAACCCGCCAATACGTGAAGTGCCTGGCCAATCTCCCTGCCAAGGCCTGGAGTGCCCGGTCGATCCCCATGCCGAGGCGTGGAGTACCCTGCCGATCCCCCTGCCGACGCGTGGAGTGCCTAGCCGATTCCCCTGCCAGCTGATAACCCGCCAATAAGTGAAGTGCCTGGCCGATCTCCCTGCCAAGGCCTGGAGTGCCCAGCCGATTCCCCTGCCGACGCGTGGAGTGCTTGGCCGATCCCCTGCCAGCTGATAACCCGCCAATACGTGAAGTGCCTGGCCAATCTCCCTGCCAAGGCCTGGAGTGCCCGGTCGATCCCCATGCCGAGGCGTGGAGTACCCTGCCGATCCCCCTGCCGACGCGTGGAGTGCCTAGCCGATTCCCCTGCCAGCTGATAACCCGCCAATAAGTGAAGTGCCTGGCCGATCTCCCTGCCAAGGCCTGGAGTGCCCAGACGATTCCCCTGCCGACGCGTGGAGTGCTTGGCCGATCCCCTGCCAGATGATAACCCGCCAATACGTGACGTGCCTGGCGGATCTCCCTGCCAAGGCCTGGAGTGCCCGGTCGATCCACATGCCGAGGCGTGGAGTGCCTGGCCGATCTCCCGCCAATACGTGAAGTGCCTGGCCAATCTCCCTGCCAAGGCCTGGAGTGCCCGGTCGATCCCCATGCCGACGCGTGGAGTGCCTAGCCGATTCCCCTGCCAGCTGATAACCCGCCAATACGTGAAGTGCCTGGCCAATCTCCCTGCCAAGGCCTGGAGTGCCCGGTCGATCCACATGCCGAGGCGTGGAGTGCCCAGCCGATTCCCCTGCCGTCGCGTGGAGTGCTTGGCCGATCCCCTGGCAGCTGATAACCCGCCAATACGTGAAGTGCCTGGCCAACCTCCCTGCCAAGGCCTGGAGTGCCCGGTCGATCCCCATGCCGAGGCGTGGAGTGCCCTGCCGATCCCCCTGCCGACGCGTGGAGTGCCTAGCCGATTCCCCTGCCAGCTGATAACCCGCCAATACGTGACGTGCCTGGCCGATCTCCCTGCCAAGGCCTGGAGTGCCCGGTCGATCCACATGCCGAGGCGTGGAGTGCCTGGCCGATCTCCCGCCAATACGTGAAGTGCCTGGCCAATCTCCCTGCCAAGGCCTGGAGTGCCCGGTCGATCCCCATGCCGACGCGTGGAGTGCCTAGCCGATTCCCCTGCCAGCTGATAACCCGCCAATACGTGAAGTGCCTGGCCAATCTCCCTGCCAAGGCCTGGAGTGCCCGGTCGATCCCCATGCCGAGGCGTGGAGTGCCCAGCCGATTCCCCTGCCGTCGCGTGGAGTGCTTGGCCGATCCCCTGGCAGCTGATAACCCGCCAATACGTGAAGTGCCTGGCCAATCTCCCTGCCAAGGCCTGGAGTGCCCGGTCGATCCCCATGCCGAGGCGTGGAGTGCCCTGCCGATCCCCCTGCCGACGCGTGGAGTGCCTAGCCGATTCCCCTGCCAGCTGATAACCCGCCAATACGTGAAGTGCCTGTTCGATCTCCCTGCCAAGGCCTGGAGTGCCCAGCCGATTCCCCTGCCGACGCCTTGAGTGCTTGGCCGATCCCCTGCCAGCTGATAACCCGCCAATACGTGAAGTGCCTGGCCGATCTCCCTGCCAAGGCCTGGAGGCCCAGCCGTATCCCGTGCCGACGCGTGGAGTGCTTGGCCGATCCCCTGCCAGCTGATAACCCGCCAATACGTGAAGTGCCTGGCCGATCTCCCTGCCAAGGCCTGGAGTGCCCAGCCGATTCCCATGCCGACGCGTGGAGTGCTTGGCCGATCCCCTGCCAGCTGATAACCCGCCTATACGTGAAGTGCCTGGCCAATCTCCCTGCCAAGGCCTGGAGTGCCCGGTCGATCCCCATGCTGAGGCGTGGAGTGCCCTGCCGATCCCCCTGCAGACGCGTGGAGTGCCTAGCCGATTCCCCTGCCAGCTGATAACCCGCCAATACGTGAAGTGCCTGGCCGATCTCCCTGCCAAGGCCTGGAGTGCCCAGCCGATTCCCTTGGCAGCTGATAACCCGCCAATACGTGAAGTGCCTGGCCAATCTCCCTGGCCAAGTGCCTGGTGCTTGGCCGATCCCCTGGCAGCTGATAACCCGCCAATACGTGAAGTGCCTGGCCAATCTCCCTGCCAAGGCCTGGAGTGCCCGGTCGATCCCCATGCCGAGGCGTGGAGTGCCCTGCCGATCCCCCTGCCGACGCGTGGAGTGCCTAGCCGATTCCCCTGCCAGCTGATAACCCGCCAATACGTGAAGTGCCTGGCCGATCTCCCTGCCAAGGCCTGGAGTGCCCAGCCGATTCCCCTGCCGACGCCTTGAGTGCTTGGCCGATCCCCTGCCAGCTGATAACCCGCCAATACGTGAAGTGCCTGGCCGATCTCCCTGCCAAGGCCTGGAGGCCCAGCCGTATCCCCTGCCGACGCGTGGAGTGCTTGGCCGATCCCCTGCCAGCTGATAACCCGCCAATACGTGAAGTGCCTGGCCGATCTCCCTGCCAAGGCCTGGAGTGCCCAGCCGATTCCCCTGCCGACGCGTGGAGTGCTTGGCCGATCCCCTGCCAGCTGATAACCCGCCAATACGTGAAGTGCCTGGCCAATCTCCCTGCCAAGGCCTGGAGTGCCCGGTCGATCCCCATGCTGAGGCGTGGAGTGCCCTGCCGATCCCCCTGCCGACGCGTGGAGTGCCTAGCCGATTCCCCTGCCAGCTGATAACCCGCCAATACGTGAAGTGCCTGGCCGATCTCCCTGCCAAGGCTTGGAGTGCCCAGACGATTCCCCTGCCGACGCGTGGAGTGCTTGGCCGATCCCCTGCCAGCTGATAACCCGCCAATACGTGAAGTGCCTGGCCGATCTCCCTGCCAAGGCCTGGAGGCCCAGCCGTATCCCCTGCCGACGCGTGGAGTGCTTGGCCGATCCCCTGCCAGCTGATAATCCGCCAATACGTGAAGTGCCTGGCCGATCTCCCTGCCAAGGCCTGGAGTGCCCAGCCGATTCCCCTGCCGACGCGTGGAGTGCTTGGCCGATCCCCTGCCAGCTGATAACCCGCCAATACGTGAAGTGCCTGGCCGATCTCCCTGCCAAGGCCTGGAGTGCCCGGTCGATCCCCATGCCGAGGCGTGGAGTGCCCTGCCGATCCCCCTGCCGACGCGTGGAGTGCCTAGCCGATTCCCCTGCCAGCTGATAACCCGCCAATACGTGAAGTGCCTGGCCGATCTCCCTGCCAAGGCTTGGAGTGCCCAGACGATTCCCCTGCCGACGCGTGGAGTGCTTGGCCGATCCCCTGCCAGATCATAACCCGCTAATACGTGACGTTCCTGGCCGATCTCCCTGCCAAGGCCTGGAGTGCCCGGTCGATCCCCATGCCGAGGCGTGGAGTGCCCAGCCGATTCCCCTGCCGACGCGTGGAGTTCCTAGCCGATTCTTCTGCCAGCCTATAACCCGCCAATACGTGAAGTGCCTGGCCGATCTCCCGGCTAAGGCCTGGAGTGCCCAGCCGATTCCCCTGCCGTCGCGTGGAGTGCCTGGCCAATCTCCCTGCCGAGGCCTGGAGTTCCCGGTCGATCCCCATGCCGAGGCGTGGAGTGCCCAGCCGATTCCCCTGCTGACGCGTGGAGTACCTAGCCGATTCCCCTGCCAGCTGATAACCCGCCAATACGTGAAGTGCCTGGCCGATCTCCCTGCCAAGGCCTGGAGTGCCCAGACGATTCCCCTGCCGACGCGTGGAGTGCTTGGCCGATCCCCTGCCAGCTGATAATCCGCCAATACGTGAAGTGCCTGGCCAATCTCCCTGCCGCCAATACGTGAAGTGCCTGGCCGATCTCCCTGCTAAGGCCTGGAGTGCCCAGCCGATTCCCCTGCCGTCGCGTGGAGTGCCTGGCCGATCTCCCGCCATTACGTGAAGTGCCGGGCCAATCTCCCTGCCACGGCCTGGAGTGCCCGGTCGATCCCCATGCCGACGCGTGGAGTGCCTAGCCGATTCCCCTGCCAGCTGATAACCCGCCAATACGTGAAGTGCCTGGCCGATCTCCCTGCCAAGGCCTGAAGTGCCCAGCCGATTCCCCTGCCGACGCGTGGAGTGCTTGGCCGATCCCCTGCCAGCTGATAACCCGCCAATACGTGAAGTGCCTGGCCAATCTCCCTGCCAAGGCCTGGAGTGCCCGGTCGATCCCCATGCCGAGGCGTGGAGTGCCCTGCCGATCCCCTGCCGACGCGTGGAGTGCCTAGCCGATTCCCCTGCCAGCTGATAACCCGCCAATACGTGAAGTGCCTGGCCGATCTCCCTGCCAAGGCCTGGAGTGCCCAGACGATTCCCCTGCCGACGCGTGGAGTGCTTGGCCGATCCCCTGCCAGCTGATAATCCGCCAATACGTGAAGTGCCTGGCCAATCTCCCTGCCAAGGCCTGGAGGTGCCCAGCCGATTCCCCTGCCGACGCGTGGAGTGCTTGGCCGATCCCCTGCCAGATGATAACCCGCCAATACGTGACGTGCCTGGCCGATCTCCCTGCCAAGGCCTGGAGTGCCCGGTCGATCCCCATGCCGAGGCGTGGAGTGCCCAGCCGATTCCCCTGCCTGCTGATAACCCGCCAATACGTGACGTGCCTGGCCGATCTCCCTGCCAAGGCCTGGAGTGCCCGGTCGATCCCCATGCCGACGCGTGGAGTTCCTAGCCGATTCCCCTGCCAGCTGATAACCCGCCAATACGTTAAGTGCCTGGCCGATCTCCGTGCCAAGGCCTGGAGTGCCAAGCCGATTCCCCTTCCGACGCGTGGAGTGCTTGCCCGATCCCCTGCCAGCTGATAATCCGCCAATACGTGAAGTGCCTGGCCGATCTCCCTGCCAAGGCCTGGAGGTGCCCAGCCGATTCCCCTGCCGACACGTGGAGTGCTTGGCCGATCCCCTGCCAGATGATAACCCGCCAATACGTGACGTGCCTGGCCGATCTCCCTGCCAAGGCCTGGAGTGCCCGGTCGATCCCCCTGCCGACGCGTGGAGTGCCTAGCCGATTCTTCTGCCAGCTGATAACCCGCCAATACGTGAAGACCTGCCAAGGCCTGGAGTGCCCAGCCGATTCCCCTGCCGTCGCGTGGAGTGCCTGGCCGATCTCCCGCCAATACGTGAAGTGCCTGGCCAATCTCCCTGCCAAGGCCTGGAGTGCCCGGTCGATCCCCATGCCGACGCGTGGAGTGCCTAGCCGATTCCCCTGCCAGCTGATAACCCGCCAATACGTGAAGTGCCTGGCCGATCTCCCTGCCAAGGCCTGGAGGTGCCCAGCCGATTCCCCTGCCGACACGTGGAGTGCTTGGCCGATCCCCTGCCAGATGATAACCCGCCAATACGTGACGTGCCTGGCCGATCTCCCTGCCAAGGCCTGGAGTGCCCTGTCGATCCCCATGCCGAGGCGTGGAGTGCCCAGCCGATTCCCCTGCCGACGCGTGAAGTACCTGGCCGATCTCCCTGCCAAGGCCTGGAGTGCCCAGCCGATTCCCCTGCCGACGCGTGGAGTGCTTGGCCGATCCTCTGCCAGCTGATAACCCGCCAATACGTAAAGTGCCTGGCCAATCTCCCTGCCAAGGCCTGGAGTGCCCGGTCGATCCCCATGCCGAGGCGTGGAGTGCCCAGCCGATTCCCCTGCCGACGCGTGGAGTGCCTGGCTGATCTCCCTGCCGAGGCCTGGAGTGCCCGGTCGATCCCCATGCCGAGGCGTGGAGTGCCCAGCCGATTCCCCTGCCGACGCGTGGAGTGCCTAGCCGATTCCCCTGCCAGCTAATAACCCGCCAATACGTGAAGTGCCTGGCCGATCTCCCTGCCAAGGCCTGGAGTGCCCAGATGATTCCCCTGCCGACGCGTGGAGTGCTTGGCCGATCCCCTGCCAGCTGATAATCCGCCAATACGTGAAGTGCCTGGCCGATCTCCCTGCCAAGGCCTGGACGCCCAGCCGATTCCCCTGCCGACGCGTGGAGTGCTTGGCCGATCCCCTGCCAGCTGATAACCCGCCAATACGTTAAGTGCCTGGCCGATCTCCCTGCCAAGGCCTGGAGTGCCCAGCCGATTCCCCTGCCGACGCGTGGAGTGCTTGGCCGATCCCCTGCCAGCTGATAACCCGCCAATACGTGAAGTGCCTGGCCAATCTCCCTGCCAAGGCCTGGAGTGCCCGGTCGATCCCCATGCTGAGGCGTGGAGTGCCCTGCCGATCCCCCTGCCGACGCGTGGAGTGCCTAGCCGATTCCCCTGCCAGCTGATAACCCGCCAATACGTGAAGTGCCTGGCCGATCTCCCTGCCAAGGCTTGGAGTGCCCAGACGATTCCCCTGCCGACGCGTGGAGTGCTTGGCCGATCCCCTGCCAGCTGATAACCCGCCAATACGTGAAGTGCCTGGCCGATCTCCCTGCCAAGGCCTGGAGGCCCAGCCGTATCCCCTGCCGACGCGTGGAGTGCTTGGCCGATCCCCTGCCAGCTGATAATCCGCCAATACGTGAAGTGCCTGGCCGATCTCCCTGCCAAGGCCTGGAGTGCCCAGCCGATTCCCCTGCCGACGCGTGGAGTGCTTGGCCGATCCCCTGCCAGCTGATAACCCGCCAATACGTGAAGTGCCTGGCCGATCTCCCTGCCAAGGCCTGGAGTGCCCGGTCGATCCCCATGCCGAGGCGTGGAGTGCCCTGCCGATCCCCCTGCCGACGCGTGGAGTGCCTAGCCGATTCCCCTGCCAGCTGATAACCCGCCAATACGTGAAGTGCCTGGCCGATCTCCCTGCCAAGGCTTGGAGTGCCCAGACGATTCCCCTGCCGACGCGTGGAGTGCTTGGCCGATCCCCTGCCAGATCATAACCCGCTAATACGTGACGTTCCTGGCCGATCTCCCTGCCAAGGCCTGGAGTGCCCGGTCTATCCCCATGCCGAGGCGTGGAGTGCCCAGCCGATTCCCCTGCCGACGCGTGGAGTTCCTAGCCGATTCTTCTGCCAGCCTATAACCCGCCAATACGTGAAGTGCCTGGCCGATCTCCCTGCTAAGGCCTGGAGTGCCCAGCCGATTCCCCTGCCGTCGCGTGGAGTGCCTGGCCAATCTCCCTGCCGAGGCCTGGAGTTCCCGGTCGATCCCCATGCCGAGGCGTGGAGTGCCCAGCCGATTCCCCTGCTGACGCGTGGAGTGCCTAGCCGATTCCCCTGCCAGCCGATAACCCGCCAATACGTGAAGTGCCTGGCCGATCTCCCTGCCAAGGCCTGGAGTGCCCAGACGATTCCCCTGCCGACGCGTGGAGTGCTTGGCCGATCCCCTGCCAGCTGATAATCCGCCAATACGTGAAGTGCCTGGCCAATCTCCCTGCCGCCAATACGTGAAGTGCCTGGCCGATCTCCCTGCTAAGGCCTGGAGTGCCCAGCCGATTCCCCTGCCGTCGCGTGGAGTGCCTGGCCGATCTCCCGCCATTACGTGAAGTGCCGGGCCAATCTCCCTGCCACGGCCTGGAGTGCCCGGTCGATCCCCATGCCGACGCGTGGAGTGCCTAGCCGATTCCCCTGCCAGCTGATAACCCGCCAATACGTGAAGTGCCTGGCCGATCTCCCTGCCAAGGCCTGAAGTGCCCAGCCGATTCCCCTGCCGACGCGTGGAGTGCTTGGCCGATCCCCTGCCAGCTGATAACCCGCCAATACGTGAAGTGCCGGGCCAATCTCCCTGCCAAGGCCTGGAGTGCCCGGTCGATCCCCATGCCGAGGCGTGGAGTGCCCTGCCGATCCCCCTGCCGACGCGTGGAGTGCCTAGCCGATTCCCCTGCCAGCTGATAACCCGCCAATACGTGAAGTGCCTGGCCGATCTCCCTGCCAAGGCCTGGAGTGCCCAGACGATTCCCCTGCCGACGCGTGGAGTGCTTGGCCGATCCCCTGCCAGCTGATAATCCGCCAATACGTGAAGTGCCTGGCCAATCTCCCTGCCAAGGCCTGGAGGTGCCCAGCCGATTCCCCTGCCGACGCGTGGAGTGCTTGGCCGATCCCCTGCCAGATGATAACCCGCCAATACGTGACGTGCCTGGCCGATCTCCCTGCCAAGGCCTGGAGTGCCCGGTCGATCCCCATGCCGAGGCGTGGAGTGCCCAGCCGATTCCCCTGCCTGCTGATAACCCGCCAATACGTGAAGTGCCTGGCCGATCTCCCTGCCAAGGCCTGGAGTGCCCGGTCGATCCCCATGCCGACGCGTGGAGTTCCTAGCCGATTCCCCTGCCAGCTGATAACCCGCCAATACGTTAAGTGCCTGGCCGATCTCCGTGCCAAGGCCTGGAGTGCCAAGCCGATTCCCCTTCCGACGCGTGGAGTGCTTGCCCGATCCCCTGCCAGCTGATAATCCGCCAATACGTGAAGTGCCTGGCCGATCTCCCTGCCAAGGCCTGGAGGTGCCCAGCCGATTCCCCTGCCGACACGTGGAGTGCTTGGCCGATCCCCTGCCAGATGATAACCCGCCAATACGTGACGTGCCTGGCCGATCTCCCTGCCAAGGCCTGGAGTGCCCGGTCGATCCCCCTGCCGACGCGTGGAGTGCCTAGCCGATTCTTCTGCCAGCTGATAACCCGCCAATACGTGAAGACCTGCCAAGGCCTGGAGTGCCCAGCCGATTCCCCTGCCGTCGCGTGGAGTGCCTGGCCGATCTCCCGCCAATACGTGAAGTGCATGGCCAATCTCCCTGCCAAGGCCTGGAGTGCCCGGTCGATCCCCATGCCGACGCGTGGAGTGCCTAGCCGATTCCCCTGCCAGCTGATAACCCGCCAATACGTGAAGTGCCTGGCCGATCTCCCTGCCAAGGCCTGGAGGTGCCCAGCCGATTCCCCTGCCGACACGTGGAGTGCTTGGCCGATCCCCTGCCAGATGATAACCCGCCAATACGTGACGTGCCTGGCCGATCTCCCTGCCAAGGCCTGGAGTGCCCGGTCGATCCCCATGCCGAGGCGTGGAGTGCCCAGCCGATTCCCCTGCCGACGCGTGAAGTACCTGGCCGATCTCCCTGCCAAGGCCTGGAGTGCCCAGCCGATTCCCCTGCCGACGCGTGGAGTGCTTGGCCGATCCTCTGCCAGCTGATAACCCGCCAATACGTAAAGTGCCTGGCCAATCTCCCTGCCAAGGCCTGGAGTGCCCGGTCGATCCCCATGCCAAGGCGTGGAGTGCCCAGCCGATTCCCCTGCCGACGCGTGGAGTGCCTGGCTGATCTCCTGCCGAGGCCTGGAGTGCCCGGTCGATCCCCATGCCGAGGCGTGGAGTGCCCAGCCGATTCCCCTGCCGACGCGTGGAGTGCCTAGCCGATTCCCCTGCCAGCTAATAACCCGCCAATACGTGAAGTGCCTGGCCGATCTCCCTGCCAAGGCCTGGAGTGCCCAGATGATTCCCCTGCCGACGCGTGGAGTGCTTGGCCGATCCCCTGCCAGCTGATAATCCGCCAATACGTGAAGTGCCTGGCCGATCTCCCTGCCAAGGCCTGGACGCCCAGCCGATTCCCCTGCCGACGCGTGGAGTGCTTGGCCGATCCCCTGACAGATGATAACCCGCCAATACGTGACGTGCCTGGCCGATCTCCCTGCCAAGGCCTGGAGTGCCCGGTCGATCCCCATGCCGAGGCGTGGAGTGCCCAGCCGATTCCCCTGCCAGCTGATAACCCGCCAATACGTGAAGTGCCTGGCCGATCTCCCTGCCAAGGCCTGGAGTGCTCAGACGATTCCCCTGCCGACGCGTGGAGTGCTTGGCCGATCCCCTGCCAGCTGATAATCCGCCAATACGTGAAGTGCCTGGCCGATCTCCCTGCCAAGGCCTGGACGCCCAGCCGATTCCCCTGCCGACGCGTGGAGTGCTTGGCCGATCCCCTGCCAGCTGATAATCCGCCAATACGTGAAGTGCCTGGCCAATCTCCCTGCCAAGGCCTGGAGTGCCCGGTCGATCCCCATGCCAAGGCGTGGAGTGCCCAGCCGATTCCCCTGCCGACGCGTGGAGTGCCAAGCCGATTCCCCTGCCAGCTGATAACCCGCCAATACGTGAAGTGCCTGGCCGATCTCCCTGCCAAGGCCTGGAGTGCCCAGACGATTCCCCTGCCGACGCGTGGAGTGCCTGGCCGATCTCCCGCCAATACGTGAAGTGCCGGGCCAATCTCCCTGCCACGGCCTGGAGTGCCCGGTCGATCCCCATGCCGACGCGTGCAGTGCCCAGCCGATTCGCCTGCCGTCGCGTGGATTGCCTGGCCGATCTCCCTGCCAAGGCCTGGAGTGCCCGGTCGATCCTTATGCCGAGGCGTAAGGTCGATCCTTATTGCCGCCAATACGTGAAGTGCCGAGGCGTGGAGTGCCCTGCCGATCCCCCTGCCGACGCGTGGAGTGCCTAGCCGATTCCCCTGCCAGCTGATAACCCGCCAATACGTGAAGTGCCTGGCCGATCTCCCTGCCAAGGCCTGGAGTGCCCAGACGATTCCCCTGCCGACGCGTGGAGTGCTTGGCCGATCCCCTGCCAGCTGATAATCCGCCAATACGTGAAGTGCCTGGCCAATCTCCCTGCCAAGGCCTGGAGGTGCCCAGCCGATTCCCCTGCCGACGCGTGGAGTGCTTGGCCGATCCCCTGCCAGATGATAACCCGCCAATACGTGACGTGCCTGGCCGATCTCCCTGCCAAGGCCTGGAGTGCCCGGTCGATCCCCATGCCGAGGCGTGGAGTGCCCAGCCGATTCCCCTGCCGACGCGTGGAGTGCCTAGCCGATTCTTCTGCCAGCTGATAACCCGCCAATACGTGAAGACCTGCCAAGGCCTGGAGTGCCCAGCCGATTCCCCTGCCGTCGCGTGGAGTGCCTGGCCGATCTCCCGCCAATACGTGAAGTGCCTGGCCAATCTCCCTGCCAAGGCCTGGAGTGCCCGGTCGATCCCCATGCCGACGCGTGGAGTTCCTAGCCGATTCCCCTGCCAGCTGATAACCCGCCAATACGTTAAGTGCCTGGCCGATCTCCCTGCCAAGGCCTGGAGGTGCCCAGCCGATTCCCCTGCCGACACGTGGAGTGCTTGGCCGATCCCCTGCCAGATGATAACCCGCCAATACGTGACGTGCCTGGCCGATCTCCCTGCCAAGGCCTGGAGTGCCCGGTCGATCCCCATGCCGAGGCGTGGAGTGCCCAGCCGATTCCCCTGCCGACGCGTGAAGTACCTGGCCGATCTCCCTGCCAAGGCCTGGAGTGCCCAGCCGATTCCCCTGCCGACGCGTGGAGTGCTTGGCCGATCCTCTGCCAGCTGATAACCCGCCAATACGTAAAGTGCCTGGCCAATCTCCCTGCCAAGGCCTGGAGTGCCCGGTCGATCCCCATGCCGAGGCGTGGAGTGCCCAGCCGATTCCCCTGCCGACGCGTGGAGTGCCTGGCTGATCTCCCTGCCGAGGCCTGGAGTGCCCGGTCGATCCCCATGCCGAGGCGTGGAGTGCCCAGCCGATTCCCCTGCCGACGCGTGGAGTGCCTAGCCGATTCCCCTGCCAGCTGATAACCCGCCAATACGTGAAGTGCCTGGCCGATCTCCCTGCCAAGGCCTGGAGTGCCCAGACGATTCCCCTGCCGACGCGTGGAGTGCTTGGCCGATCCCCTGCCAGCTGATAATCCGCCAATACGTGAAGTGCCTGGCCGATCTCCCTGCCAAGGCCTGGACGCCCAGCCGATTCCCCTGCCGACGCGTGGAGTGCTTGGCCGATCCCCTGACAGATGATAACCCGCCAATACGTGACGTGCCTGGCCGATCTCCCTGCCAAGGCCTGGAGTGCCCGGTCGATCCCCATGCCGAGGCGTGGAGTGCCCAGCCGATTCCCCTGCCAGCTGATAACCCGCCAATACGTGAAGTGCCTGGCCGATCTCCCTGCCAAGGCCTGGAGTGCCCAGACGATTCCCCTGCCGACGCGTGGAGTGCTTGGCCGATCCCCTGCCAGCTGATAATCCGCCAATACGTGAAGTGCCTGGCCGATCTCCCTGCCAAGGCCTGGACGCCCAGCCGATTCCCCTGCCGACGCGTGGAGTGCTTGGCCGATCCCCTGCCAGCTGATAATCCGCCAATACGTGAAGTGCCTGGCCAATCTCCCTGCCAAGGCCTGGAGTGCCCGGTCGATCCCCATGCCAAGGCGTGGAGTGCCCAGCCGATTCCCCTGCCGACGCGTGGAGTGCCAAGCCGATTCCCCTGCCAGCTGATAACCCGCCAATACGTGAAGTGCCTGGCCGATCTCCCTGCCAAGGCCTGGAGTGCCCAGACGATTCCCCTGCCGACGCGTGGAGTGCCTGGCCGATCTCCCGCCAATACGTGAAGTGCCGGGCCAATCTCCCTGCCACGGCCTGGAGTGCCCGGTCGATCCCCATGCCGACGCGTGCAGTGCCCAGCCGATTCGCCTGCCGTCGCGTGGATTGCCTGGCCGATCTCCCTGCCAAGGCCTGGAGTGCCCGGTCGATCCTTATGCCGAGGCGTAAGGTCGATCCTTATTGCCGCCAATACGTGAAGTGCCGAGGCGTGGAGTGCCCTGCCGACGCGTGGAGTGCCTAGCCGATTCCCCTGCCAGCTGATAACCCGCCAATACGTGAAGTGCCTGGCCGATCTCCCTGCCAAGGCCTGGAGTGCCCAGACGATTCCCCTGCCGACGCGTGGAGTGCTTGGCCGATCCCCTGCCAGCTGATAATCCGCCAATACGTGAAGTGCCTGGCCAATCTCCCTGCCAAGGCCTGGAGGTGCCCAGCCGATTCCCCTGCCGACGCGTGGAGTGCTTGGCCGATCCCCTGCCAGATGATAACCCGCCAATACGTGACGTGCCTGGCCGATCTCCCTGCCAAGGCCTGGAGTGCCCGGTCGATCCCCATGCCGAGGCGTGGAGTGCCCAGCCGATTCCCCTGCCGACGCGTGGAGTGCCTAGCCGATTCTTCTGCCAGCTGATAACCCGCCAATACGTGAAGACCTGCCAAGGCCTGGAGTGCCCAGCCGATTCCCCTGCCGTCGCGTGGAGTGCCTGGCCGATCTCCCGCCAATACGTGAAGTGCCTGGCCAATCTCCCTGCCAAGGCCTGGAGTGCCCGGTCGATCCCCATGCCGACGCGTGGAGTTCCTAGCCGATTCCCCTGCCAGCTGATAACCCGCCAATACGTTAAGTGCCTGGCCGATCTCCCTGCCAAGGCCTGGAGGTGCCCAGCCGATTCCCCTGCCGACACGTGGAGTGCTTGGCCGATCCCCTGCCAGATGATAACCCGCCAATACGTGACGTGCCTGGCCGATCTCCCTGCCAAGGCCTGGAGTGCCCGGTCGATCCCCCTGCCGACGCGTGGAGTGCCTAGCCGATTCTTCTGCCAGCTGATAACCCGCCAATACGTGAAGACCTGCCAAGGCCTGGAGTGCCCAGCCGATTCCCCTGCCGTCGCGTGGAGTGCCTGGCCGATCTCCCGCCAATACGTGAAGTACCTGGCCGATCTCTCTGCCAAGGCCTGGAGTGCCCAGACGATTCCCCTTCCGACGCGTGGAGTGCTTGCCCGATCCCCTGCCAGCTGATAATCCGCCAATACGTGAAGTGCCTGGCCGATCTCCCTGCCAAGGCCTGGAGGTGCCCAGCCGATTCCCCTGCCGACACGTGGAGTGCTTGGCCGATCCCCTGCCAGATGATAACCCGCCAATACGTGACGTGCCTGGCCGATCTCCCTGCCAAGGCCTGGAGTGCCCGGTCGATCCCCCTGCCGACGCGTGGAGTGCCTAGCCGATTCTTCTGCCAGCTGATAACCCGCCAATACGTGAAGACCTGCCAAGGCCTGGAGTGCCCAGCCGATTCCCCTGCCGTCGCGTGGAGTGCCTGGCCGATCTCCCGCCAATACGTGAAGTGCCTGGCCAATCTCCCTGCCAAGGCCTGGAGTGCCCGGTCGATCCCCATGCCAAGGCGTGGAGTGCCCAGCCGATTCCCCTGCCGACGCGTGGAGTGCCAAGCCGATTCCCCTGCCAGCTGATAACCCGCCAATACGTGAAGTGCCTGGCCGATCTCCCTGCCAAGGCCTGGAGTGCCCAGACGATTCCCCTGCCGACGCGTGGAGTGCCTGGCCGATCTCCCGCCAATACGTGAAGTGCCGGGCCAATCTCCCTGCCACGGCCTGGAGTGCCCGGTCGATCCCCATGCCGACGCGTGGAGTGCCCAGCCGATTCGCCTGCCGTCGCGTGGATTGCCTGGCCGATCTCCCTGCCAAGGCCTGGAGTGCCCGGTCGATCCTTATGCCGAGGCGTAAGGTCGATCCTTATTCCGCCAATACGTGAAGTGCCTGGCCGATCTCCCTGCCAAGGCCTGGAGTGCCCAGACGTTTCACCTGCCGACGCGTGGAGTGCTTGGCCGATCCCCTGCCAGATCATAACCCGCCAATACGTGACGTTCCTGGCCGATCTCCCTGCCAAGGCCTGGAGTGCCCGGTCGATCCCCATGCCGAGGCGTGGAGTGCCCAGCCGATTCCCCTGCCGACGCGTGGAGTTCCTAGCCGATTCTTCTGCCAGCTGATAACCCGCCAATACGTGAAGTGCCTGGCCGATCTCCCTGCTAAGGCCTGGAGTGCCCAGCCGATTCCCCTGCCGTCGCGTGGAGTGCCTGGCCAATCTCCCTGCCGAGGCCTGGAGTTCCCGGTCGATCCCCATGCCGAGGCGTGGAGTGCCCAGCCGATTCCCCTGCTGACGCGTGGAGTGCCTAGCCGATTCCCCTACCAGCTGATAACCCGCCAATACGTGAAGTGCCTGGCCGATCTCCCTGCTAAGGCCTGGAGTGCCCAGCCGAT
This sequence comes from Drosophila malerkotliana malerkotliana, assembly GCA_018153235.1. Classification (NCBI taxonomy): domain Eukaryota; kingdom Metazoa; phylum Arthropoda; class Insecta; order Diptera; family Drosophilidae; genus Drosophila; species Drosophila malerkotliana. The sequence goes on from JAECXV010000017.1 coordinate 16,844, forward strand.
TCCCCTGCCGTCGCGTGGAGTGCCTGGCCGATCTCCCGCCAATACGTGAAGTGCCGGGCCAATCTCCCTGCCACGGCCTGGAGTGCCCGGTCGATCCCCATGCCAACGCGTGGAGTGCCTAGCCGATTCCCCTGCCAGCTGATAACCCGCCAATACGTTAAGTGCCTGGCCGATCTCCCTGCCAAGGCCTGGAGTGCCCAGCCGATTCCCCTGCCGACGCGTGGAGTGCTTGGCCGATCCCCTGCCAGCTGATAACCCGCCAATACGTGAAGTGCCTGGCCAATCTCCCTGCCAAGGCCTGGAGTGCCCGGTCGATCCCCATGCCGAGGCGTGGAGTGCCCTGCCGATCCCCCTGCCGACGCGTGGAGTGCCTAGCCGATTCCCCTGCCAGCTGATAACCCGCCAATACGTGAAGTGCCTGGCCGATCTCCCTGCCAAGGCCTGGAGTGCCCAGACCATTCCCCTGCCGACGCGTGGGGAGTGCTTGGCCGATCCCCTGCCAGCTGATAATCCGCCAATACGTGAAGGTCCTGGCCGATCTTCCTGCCAAGGCCTGGAGTGCCCAGCCGATTCCCCTGCCGACGCGTGGAGTGCTTGGCCGATCCCCTGCCAGCTGATAGCCCGCCAATACGTGAAGTGCCTGGCCAATCTCCCTGCCAAGGCCTGGAGTGCCCGGTCGATCCCCATGCCGAGGCGTGGAGTGCCCTGCCGATCCCCCTGCCGACGCGTGGAGTGCCTAGCCGATTCCCCTGCCAGCTGATAACCCGCCAATACGTGAAGTGCCTGGCCGATCTCCCTGCCAAGGCCTGGAGTGCCCAGACCATTCCCCTGCCGACGCGTGGAGTGCTTGGCCGATCTCCTGCCAGCTGATAATCTGCCAATACGTGAAGTGCCTGGCCGATCTCCCTGCCAAGGCCTGGAGTGCCCAGCCGATTCCCCTGCCGACGCGTGGAGTGCTTGGCCGATCCCCTGCCAGCTGATAACCCGCCAATACGTGACGTGCCTGGCCGATCTCCCTGCCAAGGCCTGGAGTGCCCAGACGATTCCCCTGCCGACGCGTGGAGTGCTTGGCCGATCCCCTGCCAGCTGATAATCCGCCAATACGTGAAGTGCCTGGCCGATCTCCCTGCCAAGGCCTGGACGCCCAGCCGATTCCCCTGCCGACGCGTGGAGTGCTTGGCCGATCCCCTGCCAGCTGATAACCCGCCAATACGTGAAGTGCCTGGCCAATCTCCCTGCCAAGGCCTGGAGTGCCCGGTCGATCCCCATGCCAAGGCGTGGAGTGCCCAGCCGATTCCCCTGCCGACGCGTGGAGTGCCAAGCCGATTCCCCTGCCAGCTGATAACCCGCCAATACGTGAAGTGCCTGGCCGATCTCCCTGCCAAGGCCTGGAGTGCCCAGACGATTCCCCTGCCGACGCGTGGAGTGCCTGGCCGATCTCCCGCCAATACGTGAAGTGCCGGGCCAATCTCCCTGCCACGGCCTGGAGTGCCCGGTCGATCCCCATGCCGACGCGTGGAGTGCCCAGCCGATTCGCCTGCCGTCGCGTGGATTGCCTGGCCGATCTCCCTGCCAAGGCCTGGAGTGCCCGGTCGATCCTTATGCCGAGGCGTAAGGTCGATCCTTATTGCCGCCAATACGTGAAGTGCCTGGCCGATCTCCCTGCCAAGGCCTGGAGTGCCCAGACGTTTCACCTGCCGACGCGTGGAGTGCTTGGCCGATCCCCTGCCAGATCATAACCCGCCAATACGTGACGTTCCTGGCCGATCTCCCTGCCAAGGCCTGGAGTGCCCGGTCGATCCCCATGCCGAGGCGTGGAGTGCCCAGCCGATTCCCCTGCCGACGCGTGGAGTTCCTAGCCGATTCTTCTGCCAGCTGATAACCCGCCAATACGTGAAGTGCCTGGCCGATCTCCCTGCTAAGGCCTGGAGTGCCCAGCCGATTCCCCTGCCGTCGCGTGGAGTGCCTGGCCAATCTCCCTGCCGAGGCCTGGAGTTCCCGGTCGATCCCCATGCCGAGGCGTGGAGTGCCCAGCCGATTCCCCTGCTGACGCGTGGAGTGCCTAGCCGATTCCCCTACCAGCTGATAACCCGCCAATACGTGAAGTGCCTGGCCGATCTCCCTGCTAAGGCCTGGAGTGCCCAGCCGATTCCCCTGCCGTCGCGTGGAGTGCCTGGCCGATCTCCCGCCAATACGTGAAGTGCCGGGCCAATCTCCCTGCCACGGCCTGGAGTGCCCGGTCGATCCCCATGCCAACGCGTGGAGTGCCTAGCCGATTCCCCTGCCAGCTGATAACCCGCCAATACGTTAAGTGCCTGGCCGATCTCCCTGCCAAGGCCTGGAGTGCCCAGCCGATTCCCCTGCCGACGCGTGGAGTGCTTGGCCGATCCCCTGCCAGCTGATAACCCGCCAATACGTGAAGTGCCTGGCCAATCTCCCTGCCAAGGCCTGGAGTGCCCGGTCGATCCCCATGCCGAGGCGTGGAGTGCCCTGCCGATCCCCCTGCCGACGCGTGGAGTGCCTAGCCGATTCCCCTGCCAGCTGATAACCCGCCAATACGTGAAGTGCCTGGCCGATCTCCCTGCCAAGGCCTGGAGTGCCCAGACCATTCCCCTGCCGACGCGTGGAGTGCTTGGCCGATCCCCTGCCAGCTGATAATCCGCCAATACGTGAAGGTCCTGGCCGATCTTCCTGCCAAGGCCTGGAGTGCCCAGCCGATTCCCCCTGCCGACGCGTGGAGTGCTTGGCCGATCCCCTGCCAGCTGATAACCCGCCAATACGTGAAGTGCCTGGCCAATCTCCCTGCCAAGGCCTGGAGTGCCCGGTCGATCCCCATGCCGAGGCGTGGAGTGCCCTGCCGATCCCCCTGCCGACGCGTGGAGTGCCTAGCCGATTCCCCTGCCAGCTGATAACCCGCCAATACGTGAAGTGCCTGGCCGATCTCCCTGCCAAGGCCTGGAGTGCCCAGACCATTCCCCTGCCGACGCGTGGAGTGCTTGGCCGATCTCCTGCCAGCTGATAATCTGCCAATACGTGAAGTGCCTGGCCGATCTCCCTGCCAAGGCCTGGAGTGCCCAGCCGATTCCCCTGCCGACGCGTGGAGTGCTTGGCCGATCCCCTGCCAGCTGATAACCCGCCAATACGTGAAGTGCCTGGCCAATCTCCCTGCCAAGGCCTGGAGTGCCCGGTCGATCCCCATGCCGAGGCGTGGAGTGCCCTGCCGATCCCCCTGCCGACGCGTGGAGTGCCTAGCCGATTCCCCTGCCAGCTGATAACCCGCCAATACGTGAAGTGCCTGGCCGATCTCCCTGCCAAGGCCTGGAGTGCCCAGACCATTCCCCTGCCGACGCGTGGAGTGCTTGGCCGATCCCCTGCCAGCTGATAATCCGCCAATACGTGAAGGTCCTGGCCGATCTTCCTGCCAAGGCCTGGAGTGCCCAGCCGATTCCCCTGCCGACGCGTGGAGTGCTTGGCCGATCCCCTGCCAGCTGATAACCCGCCAATACGTGAAGTGCCTGGCCGATCTCCCTGCCAAGGCCTGGAGTGCCCAGCCGATTCCCCTGCCGACGCGTGGAGTGCTTGGCCGATCCCCTGCCAGCTGATAATCCGCCAATACGTGAAGTGCCTGGCCAATCTCCCTGCCAAGGCCTGGAGGTGCCCAGCCGATTCCCCTGCCGACGCGTGGAGTGCTTGGCCGATCCCCTGCCAGATGATAACCCGCCAATACGTGACGTGCCTGGCCGATCTCCCTGCCAAGGCCTGGAGTGCCCGGTCGATCCCCATGCCGAGGCGTGGAGTGCTTGGCCGATCCCCTGCCAGATGATAACCCGCCAATACGTGACGTGCCTGGCCGATCTCCCTGCCAAGGCCTGGAGTGCCCGGTCGATCCCCATGCCGAGGCGTTGAGTGCCCAGCCGATTCCCCTGCCGACGCGTGAAGTACCTGGCCGATCTCTCTGCCAAGGCCTGGAGTGCCCAGCCGATTCCCCTTCCGACGCGTGGAGTGCTTGGCCGATCCCCTGCCCGCTGATAACCCGCCAATACGTGAAGTGCCTGGCCGATCTCCCTGCCAAGGCCTGGAGTGCCCAGCCGATTCCCCTGCCGACGCGTGGAGAGCTTGGCCGATCCCCTGCCAGCTGATAACCCGCCAATACGTGAAGTGCCTGGCCAATCTCCCTGCCAAGGCCTGGAGTGCCCGGTCGATCCCCATGCCGAGGCGTGGAGTACCCTGTCGATCCCCCTGCCGACGCGTGGAGTGCCTAGCCGATTCCCCTGCCAGCTGATAACCCGCCAATAAGTGAAGTGCCTGGCCGATCTCCCTGCCAAGGCCTGGAGTGCCCAGACGATTCCCCTGCCGACGCGTGGAGTGCTTGGCCGATCCCCTGCCAGCTGATAACCCGCCAATACGTGAAGTGCCTGGCCGATCTCCCTGCCAAGGCCTGGAGTGCCCAGACGATTCCCCTGCCGACGCGTGGAGTGCTTGGCCGATCCCCTGCCAGCTGATAACCCGCCAATACGTGAAGTGCCTGGCCAATCTCCCTGCCAAGGCCTGGAGTGCCCGGTCGATCCCCATGCCGAGGCGTGGAGTACCCTGCCGATCCCCCTGCCGACGCGTGGAGTGCCCAGCCGATTCCCCTGCCAGCTGAAAACCCGCCAATAAGTGAAGTGCCTGGCCGATCTCCCTGCCAAGGCCTGGAGTGCCCAGCCGATTCCCCTTCCGACGCGTGGAGTGCTTGGCCGATCCCCTGCCAGCTGATAACCCGCCAATACGTGAAGTGCCTGGCCGATCTCCCTGCCAAGGCCTGGAGTTCCCAGCCGATTCCCCTGCCGACGCGTGGAGTGCTTGGCCGATCCCCTGCCAGCTGATAATCCGCCAATACGTGACGTGCCTGGCCGATCTCCCTGCCAAGGCCTGGAGTGCCCGGTCGATCCCCATGCCGAGGCGTGGAGTGCCTAGCCGATTCCCCTGCTGACGCGTGGAGTGCCTAGCCGATTCTTCTGCCAGCTGATAACCCGCCAATACGTGAAGACCTGCCAAGGCCTGGAGTGCCCAGCCGATTCCCCCTGCCGTCGCGTGGAGTGCCTGGCCGATCTCCCGCCAATACGTGAAGTGCCTGGCCAATCTCCCTGCCGAGGCCTGGAGTGCCCAGCCGATTCCCCTTCCGACGCGTGGAGTGCTTGCCCGATCCCCTGCCAGCTGATAATCCGCCAATACGTGAAGTGCCTGGCCGATCTCCCTGCCAAGGCCTGGAGGTGCCCAGCCGATTCCCCTGCCGACACGTGGAGTGCTTGGCCGATCCCCTGCCAGATGATAACCCGCCAATACGTGACGTGCCTGGCCGATCTCCCTGCCAAGGCCTGGAGTGCCCAGCCGATCCCCCTGCCGACGCGTGGAGTGCCTAGCCGATTCTTCTGCCAGCTGATAACCCGCCAATACGTGAAGACCTGCCAAGGCCTGGAGTGCCCAGCCGATTCCCCTGCCGTCGCGTGGAGTGCCTGGCCGATCTCCCGCCAATACGTGAAGTACCTGGCCGATCTCTCTGCCAAGGCCTGGAGTGCCCAGACGATTCCCCTGCCGACGCGTGGAGTGCTTGGCCGATCCCCTGCCAGCTGATAATCCGCCAATACGTGAAGTGCCTGGCCGATCTCCCTGCCAAGGCCTGGAGTGCCCAGCCGATTCCCCTGCCGACGCGTGGAGTCCTTGGCCGATCCCCTGCCAGATGATAACCCGCCAATACGTGACGTGCCTGGCCGATCTCCCTGCCAAGGCCTGGAGTGCCCGGTCGATCCCCATGCCGAGGCGTGGAGTACCCTGCCGATCCCCCTGCCGACGCGTGGAGTGCCTAGCCGATTCCCCTGCCAGCTGATAACCCGCCAATAAGTGAAGTGCCTGGCCGATCTCCCTGCCAAGGCCTGGAGTGCCCAGACGATTCTCCTGCCGACGCGTGGAGTGCTTGGCCGATCCCCTGCCAGCTGATAACCCGCCAATACGTGAAGTGCCTGGCCAATCTCCCTGCCAAGGCCTGGAGTGCCCGGTCGATCCCCATGCCGAGGCGTGGAGTGCCCTGCCGATCCCCCTGCCGACGCGTGGAGTGCCTAGCCGATTCCCCTGCCAGCTGATAACCCGCCAATACGTGAAGTGCCTGGCCGATCTCCCTGCCAAGGCCTGGAGTGCCCAGACCATTCCCCTGCCGACGCGTGGAGTGCTTGGCCGATCTCCTGCCAGCTGATAATCCGCCAATACGTGAAGTGCCTGGCCGATCTTCCTGCCAAGGCCTGGAGTGCCCAGCCGATTCCCCTGCCGACGCGTGGAGTGCTTGGCTGATCCCCTGCCAGCTGATAATCCGCCAATACGTGAAGTGCCTGGCCAATCTCCCTGCCAAGGCCTGGACGCCCAGCCGATTCCCCTGCCGACGCGTGGAGTGCTTGGCCGATCCCCTGCCAGCTGATAACCCGCCAATACGTGAAGTGCCTGGCCAATCTCCCTGCCAAGGCCTGGAGTGCCCGGTCGATCCCCATGCCGAGGCGTGGAGTGCCCTGCCGATCCCCCTGCCGACGCGTGGAGTGCCTAGCCGATTCCCCTGCCAGCTGATAACCCGCCAATACGTGAAGTGCCTGGCCGATCTCCCTGCCAAGGCCTGGACGCCCAGCCGATTCCCCTGCCGACGCGTGGAGTGCTTGGCCGATCCCCTGCCAGCTGATAACCCGCCAATACGTGAAGTGCCTGGCCAATCTCCCTGCCAAGGCCTGGAGTGCCCGGTCGATCCCCATGCCGAGGCGTGGAGTGCCCAGCCGATTCCCCTGCCGACGCGTGGAGTGCCTAGCCGATTCTTCTGCCAGCTGATAACCCGCCAATACGTGAAGACCTGCCAAGGCCTGGAGTGCCCAGCCGATTCCCCTGCCGTCGCGTGGAGTTCCTGGCTGATCTCCCTGCCGAGCCCTGGAGTGCCCGGTCGATCACCATGCCGAGGCGTGGAGTGCCCAGCCGATTCCCCTGCCGACGCGTGAAGTGCCTGGCCAATCTCCCTGCCAAGGCCTGGAGTGCCCGGTCGATCCCCATGCCGACGCGTGGGGTGCCTAGCCGATTCCCCTGCCAGCTGATAACCCGCCAATACGTGAAGTGCCTTGCCGATCTCCCTGCCAAGGCCTGGAGGTGCCCAGCCGATTCCCCTGCCGACACGTGAAGTGCTTGGCCGATCCCCTGCCAGATGATAACCCGCCAATACGTGACGTGCCTGGCCGATCTCCCTGCCAAGGCCTGGAGTGCCCGGTCGATCCCCATGCCGAGGCGTGGAGTGCCCAGCCGATTCCCCTGCCGACGCGTGAAGTACCTGGCCGATCTCTCTGCCAAGGCCTGGAGTGCCCAGACGATTCCCCTGCCGACGCGTGGAGTGCTTGGCCGATCCCCTGCCAGCTGATAATCCGCCAATACGTGAAGTGCCTGGCCGATCTCCCTGCCAAGGCCTGAAGCGCCCAGCCGATTCCCCTGCCAGATGATAACCCGCCAATACGTGACGTGCCTGGCCGATCTCCCTGCCAAGGCCTGGAGTGCCCGGTCGATCCCCATGCCGAGGCGTGGAGTACCCTGCCGATCCCCCTGCCGACGCGTGGAGTGCCTAGCCGATTCCCCTGCCAGCTGATAACCCGCCAATACGTGACGTGCCTGGCCGATCTCCCTGCCAAGGCCTGGAGTGCCCGGTCGATCCCCATGCCGAGGCGTGGAGTGCCCAGCCGATTCCCCTGCCGACGCGTGAAGTACCTGGCCGATCTCTCTGCCAAGGCCTGGAGTGCCCAGACGATTCTCCTGCCGACGCGTGGAGTGCTTGGCCGATCCCCTGCCAGCTGATAACCCGCCAATACGTGAAGTGCCTGGCCGATCTCCCTGCCAAGGCCTGGAGTGCCCAGCCGATTCCCCTGCCGACGCGTGGAGTGCTTGGCCGATCCCCTGCCAGCTGATAACCCGCCAATACGTGAAGTGCCTGGCCGATCTCCCTGCCAAGGCCTGGACTGCCCAGCCGATTCCCCTGCCGACGCGTGGAGTGCTTGGCCGATCCCCTGCCAGCTGATAACCCGCCAATACGTGACGTGCCTGGCCGATCTCCCTGCCAAGGCCTGGAGCGCCCGGTCGATCCCCATGCCGAGGCGTGGAGTGCCCAGCCGATTCCCCTGCCAGCTGATAACCCGCCAATACGTGAAGTGCCTGGCCGATCTCCCTGCCAAGGCCTGGAGTGCCCAGCCGATTCCCCTTCCGACGCGTGGAGTGCTTGGCCGATCCCCTGCCAGCTGATAACCCGCCAATACGTGAAGTGCCTGGCCGATCTCCCTGCCAAGGCCTGGAGTGCCCAGCCGATTCCCCTGCCGACGCGTGGAGTGCTTGGCCGATCCCCTGCCAGCTGATAATCCGCCAATACGTGAAGTGCCTGGCCGATCTCCCTGCCAAGGCCTGGAGTGCCCAGCCGATTCCCCTTCCGACGCGTGGAGTGCTTGGCCGATCCCCTGCCAGCTGATAACCCGCCAATACGTGAAGTGCCTGGCCGATCTCCCTGCCAAGGCCTGGAGTGCCCAGCCGATTCCCCTGCCGACGCGTGGAGTGCTTGGCCGATCCCCTGCCAGCTGATAATCCGCCAATACGTGAAGTGCCTGGCCAATCTCCCTGCCAAGGCCTGGAGGTGCCCAGCCGATTCCCCCTGCCGACGCGTGGAGTGCTTGGCCGATCCCCTGCCAGATGATAACCCGCCAATACGTGACGTGCCTGGCCGATCTCCCTGCCAAGGCCTGGAGTGCCCGGTCGATCCCCATGCCGAGGCGTGGAGTGCTTGGCCGATCCCTTGCCAGATGATAACCCGCCAATACGTGACGTGCCTGGCCGATCTCCCTGCCAAGGCCTGGAGTGCCCGGTCGATCCCCATGCCGAGGCGTGGAGTGCCCAGCCGATTCCCCTGCCGACGCGTGAAGTACCTGGCCGATCTCTCTGCCAAGGCCTGGAGTGCCCAGCCGATTCCCCTTCCGACGCGTGGAGTGCTTGGCCGATCCCCTGCCAGCTGATAACCCGCCAATACGTGAAGTGCCTGGCCGATCTCCCTGCCAAGGCCTGGAGTGCCCAGCCGATTCCCCTGCCGACGCGTGGAGAGCTTGGCCGATCCCCTGCCAGCTGATAACCCGCCAATACGTGAAGTGCCTGGCCAATCTCCCTGCCAAGGCCTGGAGTGCCCGGTCGATCCCCATGCCGAGGCGTGGAGTACCCTGCCGATCCCCCTGCCGACGCGTGGAGTGCCTAGCCGATTCCCCTGCCAGCTGATAACCCGCCAATAAGTGAAGTGCCTGGCCGATCTCCCTGCCAAGGCCTGGAGTGCCCAGACGATTCCCCTGCCGACGCGTGGAGTGCTTGGCCGATCCCCTGCCAGCTGATAACCCGCCAATACGTGAAGTGCCTGGCCGATCTCCCTGCCAAGGCCTGGAGTGCCCAGCCGATTCCCCTGCCGACGCGTGGAGTGCTTGGCCGATCCCCTGCCAGCTGATAACCCGCCAATACGTGAAGTGCCTGGCCAATCTCCCTGCCAAGGCCTGGAGTGCCCGGTCGATCCCCATGCCGAGGCGTGGAGTACCCTGCCGATCCCCCTGCCGACGCGTGGAGTGCCCAGCCGATTCCCCTGCCAGCTGATAACCCGCCAATACGTGAAGTGCCTGGCCGATCTCCCTGCCAAGGCCTGGAGTGCCCAGCCGATTCCCCTTCCGACGCGTGGAGTGCTTGGCCGATCCCCTGCCAGCTGATAACCCGCCAATACGTGAAGTGCCTGGCCGATCTCCCTGCCAAGGCCTGGAGTGCCCAGCCGATTCCCCTGCCGACGCGTGGAGTGCTTGGCCGATCCCCTGCCAGCTGATAATCCGCCAATACGTGAAGTGCCTGGCCAATCTCCCTGCCAAGGCCTGGAGGTGCCCAGCCGATTCCCCTGCCGACGCGTGGAGTGCTTGGCCGATCCCCTGCCAGATGATAACCCGCCAATACGTGACGTGCCTGGCCGATCTCCCTGCCAAGGCCTGGAGTGCCCGGTCGATCCCCATGCCGAGGCGTGGAGTGCCCAGCCGATTCCCCTGCCGACGCGTGGAGTGCCTAGCCGATTCTTCTGCCAGCTGATAACCCGCCAATACGTGAAGACCTGCCAAGGCCTGGAGTGCCCAGCCGATTCCCCTGCCGTCGCGTGGAGTGCCTGGCCGATCTCCCGCCAATACGTGAAGTGCCTGGCCAATCTCCCTGCCGAGGCCTGGAGTGCCCAGCCGATTCCCCTTCCGACGCGTGGAGTGCTTGCCCGATCCCCTGCCAGCTGATAATCCGCCAATACGTGAAGTGCCTGGCCGATCTCCCTGCCAAGGCCTGGAGGTGCCCAGCCGATTCCCCTGCCGACACGTGGAGTGCTTGGCCGATCCCCTGCCAGATGATAACCCGCCAATACGTGACGTGCCTGGCCGATCTCCCTGCCAAGGCCTGGAGTGCCCGGTCGATCCCCCTGCCGACGCGTGGAGTGCCTAGCCAATTCTTCTGCCAGCTGATAACCCGCCAATACGTGAAGACCTGCCAAGGCCTGGAGTGCCCAGCCGATTCCCCTGCCGTCGCGTGGAGTGCCTGGCCGATCTCCCGCCAATACGTGAAGTGCCTGGCCAATCTCCCTGCCAAGGCCTGGAGTGCCCGGTCGATCCCCATGCCGACGCGTGGGGTGCCTAGCCGATTCCCCTGCCAGCTGATAACCCGCCAATACGTGAAGTGCCTTGCCGATCTCCCTGCCAAGGCCTGGAGGTGCCCAGCCGATTCCCCTGCCGACACGTGAAGTGCTTGGCCGATCCCCTGCCAGATGATAACCCGCCAATACGTGACGTGCCTGGCCGATCTCCCTGCCAAGGCCTGGAGTGCCCGGTCGATCCCCATGCCGAGGCGTGGAGTGCCCAGCCGATTCCCCTGCCGACGCGTGAAGTACCTGGCCGATCTCTCTGCCAAGGCCTGGAGTGCCCAGACGATTCCCCTGCCGACGCGTGGAGTGCTTGGCCGATCCCCTGCCAGCTGATAATCCGCCAATACGTGAAGTGCCTGGCCGATCTCCCTGCCAAGGCCTGAAGCGCCCAGACGATTCCCCTGCCAGATGATAACCCGCCAATACGTGACGTGCCTGGCCGATCTCCCTGCCAAGGCCTGGAGTGCCCGGTCGATCCCCATGCCGAGGCGTGGAGTACCCTGCCGATCCCCCTGCCGACGCGTGGAGTGCCTAGCCGATTCCCCCTGCCAGCTGATAACCCGCCAATAAGTGAAGTGCCTGGCCGATCTCCCTGCCAAGGCCTGGAGTGCCCAGACGATTCTCCTGCCGACGCGTGGAGTGCTTGGCCGATCCCCTGCCAGCTGATAACCCGCCAATACGTGAAGTGCCTGGCCGATCTCCCTGCCAAGGCCTGGAGTGCCCAGCCGATTCCCCTGCCGACGCGTGGAGAGCTTGGCCGATCCCCTGCCAGCTGATAACCCGCCAATACGTGAAGTGCCTGGCCAATCTCCCTGCCAAGGCCTGGAGTGCCCGGTCGATCCCCATGCCGAGGCGTGGAGTACCCTGCCGATCCCCCTGCCGACGCGTGGAGTGCCTAGCCGATTCCCCTGCCAGCTGATAACCCGCCAATAAGTGAAGTGCCTGGCCGATCTCCCTGCCAAGGCCTGGAGTGCCCAGACGATTCCCCTGCCGACGCGTGGAGTGCTTGGCCGATCCCCTGTCAGCTGATAATCCGCCAATACGTGAAGTGCCTGGCCAATCTCCCTGCCAAGGCCTGGAGGTGCCCAGTCGATTGCCCTGCCGACGCGTGGAGTGCTTGGCCGATCCCCTGCCAGATGATAACCCGCCAATACGTGACGTGCCTGGCCGATCTCCCTGCCAAGGCCTGGAGTGCCCGGTCGATCCCCATGCCGAGGCGTGGAGTGCCCAGCCGATTCCCCTTCCGACGCGTGGAGTGCTTGGCCGATCCCCATGCCGAGGCGTGGAGTGCCTGGCCGATCTCCCGCCAATACGTGAAGTGCCTGGCCGATCTCCCTGCCAAGGCCTGGAGTGCCCAGACGATTGCCCTGCCGACGCGTGGAGTGCCTAGCCGATTCTTCTGCCAGCTGATAACCCGCCAATACGTGAAGACCTGCCAAGGCCTGGAGTGCCCAGCCGATTCCCCTGCCGTCGCGTGGAGTGCCTGGCCGATCTCCCGCCAATACGTGAAGTGCCTGGCCAATCTCCCTGCCAAGGCCTGGAGTGCCCGGTCGATCCCCATGCCGACGCGTGGAGTGCCTAGCCGATTCCCCTGCCAGCTGATAACCCGCCAATACGTGAAGTGCCTGGCCAATCTCCCTGCCAAGGCCTGGAGTGCCCGGTCGATCCCCATGCCGAGGCGTGGAGTGCCCAGCCGATTCCCCTTCCGACGCGTGGAGTGCTTGGCCGATCCCCATGCCGAGGCGTGGAGTGCCTGGCCGATCTCCCGCCAATACGTGAAGTGCCTGGCCAATCTCCCTGCCAAGGCCTGGAGGCCCAGCCGATTCCCCTGCCGACGCGTGGAGTGCTTGGCCGATCCCCTGCCAGCTGATAACCCGCCAATACGTGAAGTGCCTGGCCAATCTCCCTGCCAAGGCCTGGAGTGCCCAGTCGATCCCCATGCCGAGGCGTGGAGTGCCCAGCCGATTCCCCTGCCGTCGCGTGGAGTGCTTGGCCGATCCCCTGCCAGCTGATAACCCGCCAATACGTGAAGTGCCTGGCCGATCTCCCTGCCAAGGCCTGGAGTGCCCAGACGATTGCCCTGCCGACGCGTGGAGTGCCTAGCCGATTCTTCTGCCAGCTGATAACCCGCCAATACGTGAAGACCTGCCAAGGCCTGGAGTGCCCAGCCGATTCCCCTGCCGTCGCGTGGAGTGCCTGGCCGATCTCCCGCCAATACGTGAAGTGCCTGGCCAATCTCCCTGCCAAGGCCTGGAGTGCCCGGTCGATCCCCATGCCGACGCGTGGAGTGCCTAGCCGATTCCCCTGCCAGCTGATAACCCGCCAATACGTGAAGTGCCTGGCCAATCTCCCTGCCAAGGCCTGGAGTGCCCGGTCGATCCCCATGCCGAGGCGTGGAGTGCCCAGCCGATTCCCCTTCCGACGCGTGGAGGTCTTGGCCGATCCCCTGCCAGCTGATAACCCGCCAATACGTGAAGTGCCTGGCCGATCTCCCTGCCAAGGCCTGGAGGCCCAGCCGATTCCCCTGCCGACGCGTAGAGTGCTTGGCCGATCCCCTGCCAGCTGATAACCCGCCAATACGTGAAGTGCCTGGCCAATCTCCCTGCCAAGGCCTGGAGTGCCCGGTCGATCCCCATGCAGAGGCGTGGAGTGCCCGGCCGATTCCCCTGCCGACGCGTGGAGTGCCTAGCCGATTCCCCTGCCAGCTGATAACCCGCCAATACGTGAAGTGCCTGGCCGATCTCCCTGCCAAGGCCTGGACGCCCAGCCGATTCCCCTGCCGACGCGTGGAGTGCTTGGCCGATCCCCTGCCAGCTGATAACCCGCCAATACGTGAAGTGCCTGGCCAATCTCCCTGCCAAGGCCTGGAGTGCCCGGTCGATCCCCATGCCGAGGCGTGGAGTGCCCAGCCGATTCCCCTGCCGACGCGTGGAGTGCCTAGCCGATTCTTCTGCCAGCTGATAACCCGCCAATACGTGAAGACCTGCCAAGGCCTGGAGTGCCCAGCCGATTCCCCTGCCGTCGCGTGGAGTTCCTGGCTGATCTCCCTGCCGAGCCCTGGAGTGCCCGGTCGATCACCATGCCGAGGCGTGGAGTGCCCAGCCGATTCCCCTGCCGACGCGTGAAGTGCCTGGCCAATCTCCCTGCCAAGGCCTGGAGTGCCCGGTCGATCCCCATACCGAGGCGTGGAGTGCCTAGCCGATTCCCCTGCCAGCTGATAATCCGCCAATACGTGAAGTGCCTGGCCGATCTCCCTGCCAAGGCCTGGAGTGCCCAGCCGATTCCCCTTCCGACGCGTGGAGTGCTTGGCCGATCCCCTGCCAGCTGATAACCCGCCAATACGTGAAGTGCCTGGCCGATCTCCCTGCCAAGGCCTGGAGTGCCCAGACGATTCCCCTGCCGACGCGTGGAGTGCTTGCCCGATCCCCTGCCAGCTGATAACCCGCCAATACGTGAAGTGCCTGGCCGATCTCCCTGCCAAGGCCTGGAGTGCCCGGTCGATACCCATGCCGAGGCGTGGAGTGCCCGGCCGATTCCCCTGCCGACGAGTGGAGTGCCTAGCCGATTCCCCTGCCAGCTGATAACCCGCCAATACGTGAAGTGCCTGGCCGATCTCCCTGCCCAGGCCTGGACGCCCAGCCGATTCCCCTGCCGACGCGTGGAGTGCTTGGCCGATCCCCTGCCAGCTGATAACCCGCCAATACGTGAAGTGCCTGGCCAATCTCCCTGCCAAGGCCTGGAGTGCCCGGTCGATCCCCATGCCGAGGCGTGGAGTACCCTGCCGATCCCCCTGCCGACGCGTGGAGTGCCTAGCCGATTCCCCTGCCAGCTGATAACCCGCCAATAAGTGAAGTGCCTGGCCGATCTCCCTGCCAAGGCCTGGAGTGCCCAGACGATTCCCCTGCCGACGCGTGGAGTGCTTGGCCGATCCCCTGTCAGCTGATAATCCGCCAATACGTGAAGTGCCTGGCCAATCTCCCTGCCAAGGCCTGGAGGTGCCCAGCCGATTCCCCTGCCGACGCGTGGAGTGCTTGGCCGATCCCCTGCCAGATGATAACCCGCCAATACGTGACGTGCCTGGCCGATCTCCCTGCCAAGGCCTGGAGTGCCCGGTCGATCACCATGCTGAGGCGTGGAGTGCCTGGCCGATCTCCCGCCAATACGTGAAGTGCCTGGCCAATCTCCCTGCCAAGGCCTGGAGGCCCAGCCGATTCCCCTGCCGACGCGTGGAGTGCTTGGCCGATCCCCTGCCAGCTGATAACCCGCCAATACGTGAAGTGCCTGGCCAATCTCCCTGCAAAGGCCTGGAGTGCCCAGTCGATCCCCATGCCGAGGCGTGGAGTGCCCAGCCGATTCCCCTGCCGTCGCGTGGAGTGCTTGGCCGATCCCCTGCCAGCTGATAACCCGCCAATACGTGAAGTGCCTGGCCGATCTCCCTGCCAAGGCCTGGAGTGCCCAGACGATTGCCCTGCCGACGCGTGGAGTGCCTAGCCGATTCTTCTGCCAGCTGATAACCCGCCAATACGTGAAGACCTGCCAAGGCCTGGAGTGCCCAGCCGATTCCCCTGCCGTCGCGTGGAGTGCCTGGCCGATCTCCCGCCAATACGTGAAGTGCCTGGCCAATCTCCCTGCCAAGGCCTGGAGTGCCCGGTCGATCCCCATGCCGACGCGTGGAGTGCCTAGCCGATTCCCCTGCCAGCTGATAACCCGCCAATACGTGAAGTGCCTGGCCAATCTCCCTGCCAAGGCCTGGAGTGCCCGGTCGATCCCCATGCCGAGGCGTGGAGTGCCCAGCCGATTCCCCTTCCGACGCGTGGAGTGCTTGGCCGATCCCCTGCCAGCTGATAACCCGCCAATACGTGAAGTGCCTGGCCGATCTCCCTGCCAAGGCCTGGAGGCCCAGCCGATTCCCCTGCCGACGCGTAGAGTGCTTGGCCGATCCCCTGCCAGCTGATAACCCGCCAATACGTGAAGTGCCTGGCCAATCTCCCTGCCAAGGCCTGGAGTGCCCGGTCGATCCCCATGCAGAGGCGTGGAGTGCCCGGCCGATTCCCCTGCCGACGCGTGGAGTGCCTAGCCGATTCCCCTGCCAGCTGATAACCCGCCAATACGTGAAGTGCCTGGCCGATCTCCCTGCCAAGGCCTGGACGCCCAGCCGATTCCCCTGCCGACGCGTGGAGTGCTTGGCCGATCCCCTGCCAGCTGATAACCCGCCAATACGTGAAGTGCCTGGCCAATCTCCCTGCCAAGGCCTGGAGTGCCCGGTCGATCCCCATGCCGAGGCGTGGAGTGCCCAGCCGATTCCCCTGCCGACGCGTGGAGTGCCTAGCCGATTCTTCTGCCAGCTGATAACCCGCCAATACGTGAAGACCTGCCAAGGCCTGGAGTGCCCAGCCGATTCCCCTGCCGTCGCGTGGAGTTCCTGGCTGATCTCCCTGCCAAGCCCTGGAGTGCCCGGTCGATCACCATGCCGAGGCGTGGAGTGCCCAGCCGATTCCCCTGCCGACGCGTGAACTGCCTGGCCAATCTCCCTGCCAAGGCCTGGAGTGCCCGGTCGATCCCCATACCGAGGCGTGGAGTGCCTAGCCGATTCCCCTGCCAGCTGATAACCCGCCAATACGTGAAGTGCCTGGCCGATCTCCCTGCCAAGGCCTGGAGTGCCCAGCCGATTCCCCTTCCGACGCGTGGAGTGCTTGGCCGATCCCCTGCCAGCTGATAACCCGCCAATACGTGAAGTGCCTGGCCGATCTCCCTGCCAAGGCCTGGAGGCCCAGCCGATTCCCCTGCCGACGCGTAGAGTGCTTGGCCGATCCCCTGCCAGCTGATAACCCGCCAATACGTGAAGTGCCTGGCCAATCTCCCTGCCAAGGCCTGGAGTGCCCGGTCGATCCCCATGCAGAGGCGTGGAGTGCCCGGCCGATTCCCCTGCCGACGCGTGGAGTGCCTAGCCGATTCCCCTGCCAGCTGATAACCCGCCAATACGTGAAGTGCCTGGCCGATCTCCCTGCCAAGGCCTGGACGCCCAGCCGATTCCCCTGCCGACGCGTGGAGTGCTTGGCCGATCCCCTGCCAGCTGATAACCCGCCAATACGTGAAGTGCCTGGCCAATCTCCCTGCCAAGGCCTGGAGTGCCCGGTCGATCCCCATGCCGAGGCGTGGAGTGCCCAGCCGATTCCCCTGCCGACGCGTGGAGTGCCTAGCCGATTCTTCTGCCAGCTGATAACCCGCCAATACGTGAAGACCTGCCAAGGCCTGGAGTGCCCAGCCGATTCCCCTGCCGTCGCGTGGAGTTCCTGGCTGATCTCCCTGCCGAGCCCTGGAGTGCCCGGTCGATCACCATGCCGAGGCGTGGAGTGCCCAGCCGATTCCCCTGCCGACGCGTGAAGTGCCTGGCCAATCTCCCTGCCAAGGCCTGGAGTGCCCGGTCGATCCCCATACCGAGGCGTGGAGTGCCTAGCCGATTCCCCTGCCAGCTGATAACCCGCCAATACGTGAAGTGCCTGGCCGATCTCCCTGCCAAGGCCTGGAGTGCCCAGCCGATTCCCCTTCCGACGCGTGGAGTGCTTGGCCGATCCCCTGCCAGCTGATAACCCGCCAATACGTGAAGTGCCTGGCCGATCTCCCTGCCAAGGCCTGGAGTGCCCAGACGATTCCCCTGCCGACGCGTGGAGTGCTTGCCCGATCCCCTGCCAGCTGATAACCCGCCAATACGTGAAGTGCCTGGCCGATCTCCCTGCCAAGGCCTGGAGTGCCCGGTCGATACCCATGCCGAGGCGTGGAGTGCCCGGCCGATTCCCCTGCCGACGCGTGGAGTGCCTAGCCGATTCCCCTGCCAGCTGATAACCCGCCAATACGTGAAGTGCCTGGCCGATCTCCCTGCCCAGGCCTGGACGCCCAGCCGATTCCCCTGCCGACGCGTGGAGTGCTTGGCCGATCCCCTGCCAGCTGATAACCCGCCAATACGTGAAGTGCCTGGCCAATCTCCCTGCCAAGGCCTGGAGTGCCCGGTCGATCCCCATGCCGAGGCGTGGAGTGCCCAGCCGATTCCCCTGCCGACGCGTGAAGTGCCTAGCCGATTCTTCTGCCAGCTGATAACCCGCCAATACGTGAAGACCTGCCAAGGCCTGGAGTGCCCAGCCGATTCCCCTGCCGTCGCGTGGAGTGCCTGGCTGATCTCCCTGCCGAGCCCTGGAGTGCCCGGTCGATCCCCATGCCGAGGCGTGGAGTGCCCAGCCGATTCCCCTGCCGACGCGTGAAGTGCCTGGCCAATCTCCCTGCCAAGGCCTGGAGTGCCCGGTCGATACCAAGGCGTGGAGTGCCTAGCCGATTCCCCTGCCAGCTGATAACCCGCCAATACGTGAAGTGCCTGGCCGATCTCCCTGCCAAGGCCTGGAGTGCCCAGCCGATTCCCCTTCCGACGCGTGGAGTGCTTGGCCGATCCCCTGCCAGCTGATAACCCGCCAATACGTGAAGTGCCTGGCCGATCTCCCTGCCAAGGCCTGGAGTGCCCAGACGATTCCCCTGCCGACGCGTGGAGTGCTTGGCCGATCCCCAGCCAGCTGATAACCCGCCAATACGTGAAGTGCCTGGCCGATCTCCCTGCCAAGGCCTGGAGTGCCCGGTCGATCCCCATGCCGAGGCGTGGAGTGCCCGGCCGATTCCCCTGCCGACGCGTGGAGTGCCTAGCCGATTCCCCTGCCAGCTGATAACCCGCCAATACGTGAAGTGCCTGGCCGATCTCCCTGCCAAGGCCTGGACGCCCAGCCGATTCCCCTGCCGACGCGTGGAGTGCTTGGCCGATCCCCTGCCAGCTGATAGCCCGCCAATACGTGAAGTGCCTGGCCAATCTCCCTGCCAAGGCCTGGAGTGCCCGGTCGATCCCCATGCCGAGGCGTGGAGTTTCCAGCCGATTCCCCTGCCGACGCGTGGAGTGCCTAGCCGATTCTTTTGCCAGCTGATAACCCGCCAATACGTGAAGACCTGCCAAGGCCTGGAGTGCCCAGCCGATTCCCCTGCCGTCGCGTGGAGTGCCTGGCCGATCTCCCGCCAATACGTGAAGTGCCTGGCCAATCTCCCTGCCAAGGCCTGGAGTGCCCAGCCGATTCCCCTTCCGACGCGTGGAGTGCTTGGCCGATCCCCTGCCAGCTGATAACCCGCCAATACGTGAAGTGCCTGGCCGATCTCCCTGCCAAGGCCTGGAGGCCCAGCCGATTCCCCTGCCGACGCGTGGAGTGCTTGGCCGATTCCCTGCCAGCTGATAACCCGCCAATACGTGAAGTGCCTGGCCAATCTCCCTGCCAAGGCCTGGAGTGCCCGGTCGATCCCCATGCCGAGGCGTGGAGTGCCCAGCCGATTCCCCTTCCGACGCGTGGAGTGCTTGGCCGATCCCCTGCCAGCTGATAACCCGCCAAAACGTGAAGTGCCTGGCCGATCTCACTGCCAAGGCCTGGAGGCCCAGCCGATTCCCCTGCCGACGCGTGGAGTTCTTGGCCGATCCCCTGCCAGCTGATAACCCGCCAATACGTGAAGTGCCTGGCCAATCTCTCTGCCAAGGCCTGGAGTGCCCGGTCGATCCCCATGCCGAGGCCTGGAGTGCCCGGTCGATCCCCATGCCGACGCGTGGAGTGCCTAGCCGATTCCCCTGCCAGCTGATAGCCTGCCAATACGTGAAGTGCCTGGCCAATCTCCCTGCCAAGGCCTGGAGTGCCCGGTCGATCCCCATGCCGAGGCGTGGAGTGCCCAGCCGATTCCCCTGCCGTCGCGGAGAGTGCTTGGCCGATCCCCTGGCAGCTGATAACCCGCCAATACGTGAAGTGCCTGGCCGATCTCCCTGCCAAGGCCTGGAGTGCCCAGACGATTCCCCTGCCGACGCGTGGAGTGCTTGGCCGATCCCCTGCCAGCTGATAATCCGCCAATACGTGAAGTGCCTGGCCGATCTCCCTGCCAAGGCCTGGAGTGCCCAGACGATTCCCCTGCCGACGCGTGGAGTGCCTGGCCAAATCCCTGCCAAGGCCTGGAGTGCCCGGTCGATCCCCATGCCGAGGCGTGGAGTGCCCAGCCGATTCCTCTGCCGTCGCGTGGAGTGCTTGGCCGATCCAATGGCAGCTGATAACCCGCCAATACGTGAAGTGCCTGGCCGATCTCCCTGCCAAGGCCTGGAGTGCCCAGACGATTCCCCTGCCGACGCGTGGAGTGCTTGGCCGATCCCTTGCCAGCTGATAACCCGCCAATACGTGAAGTGCCTGGCCGATCTCCCTGCCAAGGCCTGGAGGCCCAGCCGATTCCCCTGCCGACGCGTGGAGTTCTTGGCCGATCCCCTGCCAGCTGATAACCCGCCAATACGTGAAGTGCCTGGCCAATCTCCCTGCCGAGGCCTGGAGTGCCCGGTCGATCCCCATGCCGAGGCGTGGAGTGCCCGGCCGATTCCCCTGCCGACGCGTGGAGTGCCTAGCCGATTCTTCTGCCAGCTGATAACCCGCCAATAGGTGAAGACCTGCCAAGGCCTGGAGTGTCCAGCCGATTCCCCTGCCGTCGCGTGGAGTGCCTGGCCGATCTCCCGCCAATACGTGAAGTGCCCGGCCAATCTCCCTGCCAAGGCCTGGAGTGCCCGGTCGATCCCCATGCCGACGCGTGGAGTGCCTAGCCGATTCCCCTGCCAGCTGATAACCCGCCAATACGTGAAGTGCCTGGCCAATCTCCCTGCCAAGGCCTGGAGTGCCCGGTCGATCCCCATGCCGAGGCGTGGAGTGCCCAGCCGATTCCCCTGCCGACGCGTGAAGTGCCTGGCCAATCTCCCTGCCAAGGCCTGGAGTGCCCGGTCGATACCGAGGCGTGGAGTGCCTAGCCGATTCCCCTGCCAGCTGATAACCCGCCAATACGTGAAGTGCCTGGCCGATCTCCCTGCCAAGGCCTGGAGTGCCCAGCCGATTCCCCTTCCGACGCGTGGAGTGCTTGGCCGATCCCCTGCCAGCTGATAACCCGCCAATACGTGAAGTGCCTGGCCAATCTCCCTGCCAAGGCCTGGAGTGCCCGGTCGATCCCCATGGCGAGGCGTGGAGTGCCCGGCCGATTCCCCTGCCGACGCGTGGAGTGCCTAGCCGATTCCCCTGCCAGCTGATAACCCGCCAATACGTGAAGTGCCTGGCCGATCTCCCTGCCAAGGCCTGGACGCCCAGCCGATTCCCCTGCCGACGCGTGGAGTGCTTGGCCGATCCCCTGCCAGCTGATAACCCGCCAATACGTGAAGTGCCTGGCCAATCTCCCTGCCAAGGCCTGGAGTGCCCGGTCGATCCCCATGCCGAGGCGTGGAGTGCCCAGCCGATTCCCCTGCCGACGCGTGGAGTGCCTAGCCGATTCTTCTGCCAGCTGATAACCCGCCAATACGTGAAGACCTGCCAAGGCCTGGAGTGCCCAGCCGATTCCCCTGCCGTCGCGTGGAGTGCCTGGCTGATCTCCCTGCCGAGCCCTGGAGTGCCCGGTCGATCCCCATGCCGAGGCGTGGAGTGCCCAGCCGATTCCCCTGCCGACGCGTGAAGTGCCTGGCCAATCTCCCTGCCAAGGCCTGGAGTGCCCGGTCGATACCGAGGCGTGGAGTGCCTAGCCGATTCCCCTGCCAGCTGATAACCCGCCAATACGTGAAGTGCCTGGCCGATCTCCCTGCCAAGGCCTGGAGTGCCCAGCCGATTCCCCTTCCGACGCGTGGAGTGCTTGGCCGATCCCCTGCCAGCTGATAACCCGCCAATACGTAAAGTGCCTGGCCGATCTCCCTGCCAAGGCCTGGAGTGCCCAGACGATTCCCCTGCCGACGCGTGGAGTGCTTGGCCGATCCCCAGCCAGCTGATAACCCGCCAACACGTGAAGTGCCTGGCCGATCTCCCTGCCAAGGCCTGGAGTGCCCGGTCGATCCCCATGCCGAGGCGTGGAGTGCCCGGCCGATTCCCCTGCCGACGCGTGGAGTGCCTAGCCGATTCCCCTGCCAGCTGATAACCCGCCAATACGTGAAGTGCCTGGCCGATCTCCCTGCCAAGGCCTGGACGCCCAGCCGATTCCCCTGCCGACGCGTGGAGTGCTTGGCCGATCCCCTGCCAGCTGATAGCCCGCCAATACGTGAAGTGCCTGGCCAATCTCCCTGCCAAGGCCTGGAGTGCCCGGTCGATCCCCATGCCGAGGCGTGGAGTTTCCAGCCGATTCCCCTGCCGACGCGTGGAGTGCCTAGCCGATTCTTTTGCCAGCTGATAACCCGCCAATACGTGAAGACCTGCCAAGGCCTGGAGTGCCCAGCCGATTCCCCTGCCGTCGCGTGGAGTGCCTGGCCGATCTCCCGCCAATACGTGAAGTGCCTGGCCAATCTCCTGCCAAGGCCTGGAGTGCCCAGCCGATTCCCCTTCCGACGCGTGGAGTGCTTGGCCGATCCCCTGCCAGCTGATAACCCGCCAATACGTGAAGTGCCTGGCCGATCTCCCTGCCAAGGCCTGGAGGCCCAGCCGATTCCCCTGCCGACGCGTGGAGTGCTTGGCCGATTCCCTGCCAGCTGATAACCCGCCAATACGTGAAGTGCCTGGCCAATCTCCCTGCCAAGGCCTGGAGTGCCCGGTCGATCCCCATGCCGAGGCGTGGAGTGCCCAGCCGATTCCCCTTCCGACGCGTGGAGTGCTTGGCCGATCCCCTGCCAGCTGATAACCCGCCAATACGTGAAGTGCCTGGCCGATCTCACTGCCAAGGCCTGGAGGCCCAGCCGATTCCCCTGCCGACGCGTGGAGTTCTTGGCCGATCCCCTGCCAGCTGATAACCCGCCAATACGTGAAGTGCCTGGCCAATCTCTCTGCCAAGGCCTGGAGTGCCCGGTCGATCCCCATGCCGAGGCCTGGAGTGCCCGGTCGATCCCCATGCCGACGCGTGGAGTGCCTAGCCGATTCCCCTGCCAGCTGATAGCCTGCCAATACGTGAAGTGCCTGGCCAATCTCCCTGCCAAGGCCTGGAGTGCCCGGTCGATCCCCATGCCGAGGCGTGGAGTGCCCAGCCGATTCCCCTGCCGTCGCGTGGAGTGCTTGGCCGATCCCCTGGCAGCTGATAACCCGCCAATACGTGAAGTGCCTGGCCGATCTCCCTGCCAAGGCCTGGAGTGCCCAGACGATTCCCCTGCCGACGCGTGGAGTGCTTGGCCGATCCCCTGCCAGCTGATAATCCGCCAATACGTGAAGTGCCTGGCCGATCTCCCTGCCAAGGCCTGGAGTGCCCAGACGATTCCCCTGCCGACGCGTGGAGTGCCTGGCCAATCTCCCTGCCAAGGCCTGGAGTGCCAAGTCGATCCCCATGCCGAGGCGTGGAGTGCCCAGCCGATTCCTCTGCCGTCGCGTGGAGTGCTTGGCCGATCCCCTGGCAGCTGATAACCCGCCAATACGTGAAGTGCCTGGCCGATCTCCCTGCCAAGGCCTGGAGTGCCCAGACGATTCCCCTGCCGACGCGTGGAGTGCATGGCCGATCCCTTGCCAGCTGATAACCCGCCAATACGTGAAGTGCCTGGCCGATCTCCCTGCCAAGGCCTGGAGGCCCAGCCGATTCCCCTGCCGACGCGTGGAGTTCTTGGCCGATCCCCTGCCAGCTGATAACCCGCCAATACGTGAAGTGCCTGGCCAATCTCCCTGCCGAGGCCTGGAGTGCCCGGTCGATCCCCATGCCGAGGCGTGGAGTGCCCGGCCGATTCCCCTGCCGACGCGTGGAGTGCCTAGCCGATTCTTCTGCCAGCTGATAACCCGCCAATAGGTGAAGACCTGCCAAGGCCTGGAGTGTCCAGCCGATTCCCCTGCCGTCGCGTGGAGTGCCTGGCCGATCTCCCGCCAATACGTGAAGTGCCCGGCCAATCTCCCTGCCAAGGCCTGGAGTGCCCGGTCGATCCCCATGCCGACGCGTGGAGTGCCTAGCCGATTCCCCTGCCAGCTGATAACCCGCCAATACGTGAAGTGCCTGGCCAATCTCCCTGCCAAGGCCTGGAGTGCCCGGTCGATCCCCATGCCGAGGCGTGGAGTGCCCAGCCGATTCCCCTGCCGACGCGTGAAGTGCCTGGCCAATCTCCCTGCCAAGGCCTGGAGTGCCCGGTCGATACCGAGGCGTGGAGTGCCTAGCCGATTCCCCTGCCAGCTGATAACCCGCCAATACGTGAAGTGCCTGGCCGATCTCCTTGCCAAGGCCTGGAGTGCCCAGCCGATTCCCCTTCCGACGCGTGGAGTGCTTGGCCGATCCCCTGCCAGCTGATAACCCGCCAATACGTGAAGTGCCTGGCCAATCTCCCTGCCAAGGCCTGGAGTGCCCGGTCGATCCCCATGGCGAGGCGTGGAGTGCCCGGCCGATTCCCCTGCCGACGCGTGGAGTGCCTAGCCGATTCCCCTGCCAGCTGATAACCCGCCAATACGTGAAGTGCCTGGCCGATCTCCCTGCCAAGGCCTGGACGCCCAGCCGATTCCCCTGCCGACGCGTGGAGTGCTTGGCCGATCCCCTGCCAGCTGATAACCCGCCAATACGTGAAGTGCCTGGCCAATCTCCCTGCCAAGGCCTGGAGTGCCCGGTCGATCCCCATGCCGAGGCGTGGAGTGCCCAGCCGATTCCCCTGCCGACGCGTGGAGTGCCTAACCGATTCTTCTGCCAGCTGATAACCCGCCAATACGTGAAGACCTGCCAAGGCCTGGAGTGCCCAGCCGATTCCCCTGCCGTCGCGTGGAGTGCCTGGCTGATCTCCCTGCCGAGCCCTGGAGTGCCCGGTCGATCCCCATGCCGAGGCGTGGAGTGCCCAGCCGATTCCCCTGCCGACGCGTGAAGTGCCTGGCCAATCTCCCTGCCAAGGCCTGGAGTGCCCGGTCGATACCGAGGCGTGGAGTGCCTAGCCGATTCCCCTGCCAGCTGATAACCCGCCAATACGTGAAGTGCCTGGCCGATCTCCCTGCCAAGGCCTGGAGTGCCCAGCCGATTCCCCTTCCGACGCGTGGAGTGCTTGGCCGATCCCCTGCCAGCTGATAACCCGCCAATACGTGAAGTGCCTGGCCGATCTCCCTGCCAAGGCCTGGAGTGCCCAGACGATTCCCCTGCCGACGCGTGGAGTGCTTGGCCGATCCCCAGCCAGCTGATAACCCGCCAATACGTGAAGTGCCTGGCCGATCTCCCTGCCAAGGCCTGGAGTGCCCGGTCGATCCCCATGCCGAGGCGTGGAGTGCCCGGCCGATTCCCCTGCCGACGCGTGGAGTGCCTAGCCGATTCCCCTGCCAGCTGATAACCCGCCAATACGTGAAGTGCCTGGCCGATCTCCCTGCCAAGGCCTGGACGCCCAGCCGATTCCCCTGCCGACGCGTGGAGTGCTTGGCCGATCCCCTGCCAGCTGATAGCCCGCCAATACGTGAAGTGCCTGGCCAATCTCCCTGCCAAGGCCTGGAGTGCCCGGTCGATCCCCATGCCGACGCGTGGAGTGCTTGGCCGATTCCCTGCCAGCTGATAACCCGCCAATACGTGAAGTGCCTGGCCAATCTCCCTGCCAAGGCCTGGAGTGCCCGGTCGATCCCCATGCCGAGGCGTGGAGTGCCCAGCCGATTCCCCTTCCGACGCGTGGAGTGCTTGGCCCATCCCCTGCCAGCTGATAACCCGCCAATACGTGAAGTGCCTGGCCGATCTCACTGCCAAGGCCTGGAGGCCCAGCCGATTCCCCTGCCGACGCGAGGAGTTCTTGGCCGATCCCCTGCCAGCTGATAACCCGCCAATACGTGAAGTGCCTGGCCAATCTCCCTACCAAGGCCTGGAGGCCCAGCCGATTCCCCTGCCGACGCGTGGAGTGCTTGGCCGATTCCCTGCCAGCTGATAACCCGCCAATACGTGAAGTGCCTGGCCAATCTCCCTGCCAAGGCCTGGAGTGCCCGGTCGATCCCCATGCCGAGGCGTGGAGTGCCCAGCCGATTCCCCTTCCGACGCGTGGAGTGCTTGGCCCATCCCCTGCCAGCTGATAACCCGCCAATACGTGAAGTGCCTGGCCGATCTCACTGCCAAGGCCTGGAGGCCCAGCCGATTCCCCTGCCGACGCGAGGAGTTCTTGGCCTATCCCCTGCCAGCTGATAACCCGCCAATACGTGAAGTGCCTGGCCAATCTCCCTACCAAGGCCTGGAGGCCCAGCCGATTCCCCTGCCGACGCGTGGAGTGCTTGGCCGATTCCCTGCCAGCTGATAACCCGCCAATACGTGAAGTGCCTGGCCAATCTCCCTGCCAAGGCCTGGAGTGCCCGGTCGATCCCCATGGCGAGGCGTGGAGTGCCCAGCCGATTCCCCTGCCGACGCGTGGAGTGCCTGGCCGATCTCCCCCTGCCAAGGCCTGATAACCCAGCCGATTTCACGCGTGGAGTGCTTGGCCGATCCCCTGCCAGCTGATAACCCGCCAATACGTGAAGTGCCTGGCCGATTCCCCTGCCAAGGCCTGGAGGCCCAGCCGTTCTGCCGACGCGTGGAGTGCTTGGCCGACCCTGCCAGCTGATAACCCGCCAATACGTGAAGTGCCTGGCCAATCTCCCTGCCAAGGCCTGGAGTGCCCGGTCGATCCCCATGCCGAGGCGTGGAGTGCCCAGCCGATTCCCCTTCCGACGCGTGGAGTGCTTGGCCCATTCCCCTGCCAGCTGATAACCCGCCAATACGTGAAGTGCCTGGCCGATCTCCCTGCCAAGGCCTGGAGGCCCAGCCGATTCCCCTGCCGACGCGAGGAGTTCTTGGCCGATCCCCTGCCAGCTGATAACCCGCCAATACGTGAAGTGCCTGGCCAATCTGGAGTGCCCGGTCGATCCCCATGCCGAGGCCTGAGTGCCCGGCCGATCCCCATGCCGACGCGTGGAGTGCTTGGCCGATTCCCCTGCCAGCTGATAACCCGCCAATACGTGAAGTGCCTGGCCAATCTCCCTGCCAAGGCCTGGAGTGCCCGGTCGATCCCCATGCCGAGGCGTGGAGTGCCCAGCCGATTCCCCTGCCGAGGCGTGGAGTGCCCAGCCGATTCCTCTGCCGTCGCGTGGAGTTAAACTTTGGTATTATTTTTGGTATTTTTTTGGTATTTTTTTTTTTTTTTTTTTTTTTGTATTTTTTTAGTATTTTTTGGTATTTTTTTTTAAATTTTGTTTTTTGTATTTTTGGTATTTTTTTTTTGTAATTTTTTGTATTTTTGTATTTTTGGTTTTTTAAATTTGGTATTTTTGGTATTTTTGGTATTTTTTGGTACTTTTTAAATTTTGGTATTTTTTGGTATTTTTTTGGTATTTTTTTTTAGATATTTTGGTATTTTTTTATTTTTTTGGTATTTTTTTATACCAAAAAATACAAAAAAAAAAAAAAAAAAAAAATACAAAAATATACCAAAAATACCAAAAACACCAAAAAATACCAAAAATACCAAAAATACCAAAAAATACCAAAATTAAAAACAAAAATACCAAAAAATACCAAAAAATACCAAAAATACCAAAAGAACCAAAAATGCCAAAAAATACCAAAAACCCAAAAAATACCAAAAAAATACCAAAAAAATACAAAAAAATACCAAAAATACCAAAAAATCTAAAAAAATACCAAAAAAAAAATACCAAAAAATAAAAAACCAAAAAAATAAAACAAAAATCAAAAAAATACCAAAAAAATACCAAAAAAATACCAAAAATACAAAAAAAAATACCAAAAAAAAAATACAAAAAAAAAAAAAATTCAACAAAAATTAAAAAAAATACCATAAAAATACCAAAAAACCACCAAAAATACAAAAAAAAAAAAAACCAAAAAATACCAAAAATACAAAAATTCTAAAAAAATACCAAAAAATACCAAAAAAATACCAAAAAAATACCAAAAAATACCAAAAAATGCCAAAAAATACCGAAAAAATACCAAAAAAATACCAAAAAAAAATACCAAAAATACCAAAAAATGCCAAAAAAAACCAAAAAATACCAAAATTTAAAAAAAAATAACAAAATTTAAAAAAATACCAAAAAATACCAAAATTTAAAAAAATACCAAAAAATACCAAAAAATTAAAAAATAAATACAAAAATCCAAAACAAAAAAAAAAAAATACCAAAATAATACCAAAAAAACATCAAAAAAATACCAAAAAATACCAAAAAATACCAAAAAAAAATACCAAAAAAATACAAAAAAATCAATACAAAAAAACACAAAAAAAATACCAAAAACAACAAAAAAAAATACCAAAAATGCCAAAAAAATACCAAAAAATACCAAAAAAAAAAAAAATAAAAAAATCCAAAAAAATACCAACAAAAAAAAAAAAAACCAAAAATACCAAAATTTAAAAAAAAAAATACAAAAAATATCAAAAATACCAAAAAAATACCAAAAAATACCAAAAAAATACCAAAAAAATACCAAAAAAAAATACCCAAAAATACAAAAAGAACCAAAAAAACCAAAAAATACCAAAAAAATACAAAAATACCAAAAAATACCAAAAAATACCAAAAATACCAAAAAAATACCAAAAAAATACCAAAAAAATACCAAAAAAAACCAAAAATACAAAAAAATACCAAAAAAAAAAAAATAAAAAAAATCCAAAAAAATACCAAAAAAAAACCAGAAAATACCAAAATTTAAAAATAAAAACCAAAATTTAAAAAAAATACCAAAAAATACCAAAAAATACCAAAAATACCAAAATTTAAAAAAAATACCAAAAAATACCAAAATTTAAAAAAATACCAAAAAAAATACCAAAAAATTAAAAATAAATACAAAAAAATTCAAAAAATACCAAAAATAATACCAAAAAAATATCAAAAAATACCAAAAATACTAAAAAACACCAAAAAAAAACAAAAATACCAAAAGAACCAAAAATACCAAAAAAATACCAAAAAAACCCAAAAAAAATACCAAAAATACCAAAAAAAACCAAAAATAAAAAAAATCCAAAAAATTAAACCCAAAAAAAAACCAGAAAATACCAAAATTTAAAAATAAAAAACCCAAAATTTAAAAAATACCAAAAAAAAATACCAAAAAATACCAAAAAAATTCACCAAAAAAATACAAAAATACCAAAAATGCCAAAAAATACCAAAAAAACCAAAAATACCACAAAAAACCAAAAAAATACCAAAAAATCTAAAAATACCAAAAACCAAAAAATACCAAAAATCTAAAAAATACCAAAAAATACCAAAAAATTAATTAAAAATACCAAAAAAGAATAAAAAAAATTTAAAAAAATACAAAAATTCCAAAAAAAAAACCAAAAAAATACCAAAAATAAAAAAAATACAAAAAATTCCAAAAATACCAACAAAAAAAAAACAACCAAAAATACCAAAATTTAAAAAAATACAAAAAAATATCAAAAAATACCAAAAAATAAAAAAAATACCAAAAAATACCAAAAATACCAAAAAAAATACCAAAAATACCAAAAAAAGAACAAAAAATACCAAAAAAAAATACCAAAAAAAACCAAAAAAACCAAAAAATACCAAAAAATACCCAAAAAAATAAAAAATACAAAAAATACCAAAAAAACCAAAAAATACCAAAAAAAAAATACCAAAAAAATGCCAAAAAATACCAAAAATAAAAAAAAAATCAAAAAAAATAAAAAAAAAAACCAGAAAATACCAAAATTTAAAAATAAAAAACCAAAATTTAAAAAAAAATACCAAAAAAATACCAAAAATACCTAAAAATACCAAAATTTAAAAAAATACCAAAAAATACCAAAAAAACACCAAAAAATACCAAAAATTAAAAAAAAATCCAAAAATACCAAAAAATTCAAAAAAATCCAAAAAATACCAATAAAAATACAAAAAAATACCAAAATAAAATCAAAAATACTAAAAAATACCAAAATACCAAAAAATACCAAAA
The DNA here is from genome assembly GCA_018153235.1 of Drosophila malerkotliana malerkotliana. Taxonomy (NCBI): domain Eukaryota; kingdom Metazoa; phylum Arthropoda; class Insecta; order Diptera; family Drosophilidae; genus Drosophila; species Drosophila malerkotliana. The sequence continues at coordinate 46,452 of JAECXV010000017.1, forward strand.
AATACCAAAAAATACCAAAAATACCAAAAATAAAACTAAAAATAAATACCAAAAAACAAAAATACAAAAATACAAAAAAATACCAAAAAAATAAACAAAAAAATAAAAAATACCAAAAATTACAAAAAAAATACCATAAAAATACCAAAAATACAAAAAAAATACCATAAAAATACCAAAAATACAAAAAAATACAAAAAACCAAAAAATACCAAAAATACCAAAAAAAAAATACCAAAAAATAAAAATCAAAAAAAACCAAAAATGCCAAAAATACCAAAATTTAAAAAAAAAAATAACAAAATTTAAAAAAAAATACCAAAAAATACCAAAATTTAAAAAAATACCAAAAAATACCAAAAATTAAAAAAATAAATACAAAAATAAAAAAAATACCAAAAAATAATAAAAAAAAAATATCAAAAAAAATACCAAAAAATACCAAAAAACACCAAAAAAAAAAATACCAAAAAATACCAAAAAGAACCAAAAATACAAAAAATACCAAAAAAATCCAAAAAATACCAAAAAATACCAAAAATACCAAAAAATACAAAAAATACACACCAAAAAAATTAAAAATACCAAAAAATACCAAAAAAACAAAAAATACCAAAAATGCCAAAAAAATACCAAAAAAAAATACAAAAATAAAAAATACAAAAATCAAAAAAAACAAAAATACAACCAAAAATACCAAAATTTAAAAAATACAAAAAATTCCAAAAACAAAAAATACCAAAAATACCAAAAAAAACAAAAACCAAAAATACCAAAAAAAATACCAAAAAATACCAAAAAATACCAAAAAATACAAAAAAAAATACCAAAATTAAAAAATACCAAAAAAAATAAAAATACTGAAAAAAACCAAAAAACCAAAAAATACCAAAAAATACCAAAAAAAATACCAAAAAAATAAAAAAATAACAAAAATACAAAAAAAAAAAAAACAAAAAAATACCAAAAAATACAAAAAAAAATACCAAAAATACCAAAAATACCAAAAATACCAAAAAATACAAAAATCCCAAAAAAAATACAAAAATACCAAAAAAAATACCAAAAATACCAAAAAACAAAAAAAACCAAAAATAAAAAAACCAAAAATACCAAAAAAACCAAAAAAAATACCAAAAAATAATCAAAAATACCAAAAATACCAAAAAAATACAAAAAATACCAAAATTTAAAAAAATTAAAAAAAAAATACCAAAACACCAAAAAATACCAAAAATACCAAAAAGAACCAAAAATAACCAAAAATACCAAAAAACCCAAAAAATACCAAAAATACAAAAACAAAAAAAAAAAAAAAAAAAAATTCCAAAAAACAAAAAAAAAACCAGAAAATACCAAAATTTAAAAATAAAAACCAAAATTTAAAAAAAAAAATACCAAAAAAATACCAAAAAAAATCACCAAAAAAAATACCAAAAAATACCAAAAATGCAAAAAATACCAAAAAAAAACCAAAAAAACAAAAAAAAAAAAAAAACCAAAAATACCAAAAAAAAAAAAAAAAAAATACCAAAAATCCAAAAATACCAAAAAATACCAAAAAATTAATTAAAAAAATACCAAAAAGAATAAAAAAATACCAAAAAGAATAAAAAAAATTTAAAAAATACAAAAATCCAAAAAACCAAAAATACCAAAAATAAAAAAAATAAAAAAAATCCAAAAAATACCCAAAAAAAAAAAACAACCAAAAAATACCAAAATTTAAAAAATACAAAAAATATCAAAAAATACCAAAAATACCAAAAAAAAAATACCAAAAAATACCAAAAAATAATAAAAAAATACCAAAAAGAACCAAAAATACAAAAGAAAAAAAATACCAAAAAAATACCAAAAAAACCAAAAAATACCAAAATACCAAAAAACACCAAAAAATACCAAAAAATACCAAAAAAAAATACCTCAAAAAATACAAAAAATACCAAAAATGCCAAAAATACCAAAAATAAAAAAAAATCTAAAAATACCAAAAAAAAAAACCAGAAAATACTAAAATTTAAAAATAAAAACCAAAATTTAAAAAAATACCAAAAAATACCAAAAATACCAAAAATACTAAAATTTAAAAAAAATACCAAAAAATACCAAAAAAACACCAAAAATACCAAAAATTAAAAAATCTAAAAATACCAAAAATCTAAAAAAAATCCAAAAAAACCAATAAAAATACAAAAAAAAAAAAAACACCAAAATACCAAAAAACCAAAAAAACCAAAAAATACCAAAATACCAAAAAAAATACTAAAAACAAAAAAAAATAAATACCAAAAATAACAACTAAAAACACAAAAATACAAAAAAAAAAAATACCAAAAAAAAACAAAAAATAAAAATATAAAAAAATTACAAAAAATACATAAAAATAAAAAAAAATACAAAAAAATAACCAAAAAATACTAAAAAAATAGTAAAAAAAATACCAAAAAACCAAAAATACAAAAAAAATTCAAAAATACCAAAAATACCAAAAAAAAACCAAAAAAACCAAAAAAAAAAAAAAATTTAAAAAAATAACAAAAATAAAAAAAAATACAAAAAATAACAAAATTTAAAAATACCAAAAAATACCAAAAATTAAAAAAATAACAAACACAAAAATACTAAAAAAATAACCAAAATAATAAAAATATCAAAAAATACCAAAAAATACCAAAAAACACCAAAAATAATAAAAATACCAAAAAGAACCAAAAATACAAAAAATACCAAAAACCCAAAAAAACCAAAAAATTAAAAAATACCAAAAATACAAAAAATACAAAAACACCAAAAAAAAAAAAAAAAAAAAAAACACAAAAAAAAAACCAAAAACACCAAAAAACACCAAAAATAAAAAAAAAAAAAAAAAATAACAAAAATAAAAAACCAAAAAAACCAAAAAACACAAAAATTTAAAAAAACAAAAAAAATACCAAAAAACCAAAAAACCAAAAAAAATAAAAAAAACCAAAAATACCAAAAACCAAAAAAACCAAAAACCAAAAATTCAAAAAATACCAAAAATACCAAAAACACCAAAAATACAAAAAATACCAAAATTTAAAAATACCAAAAAAACCAAAAAATACCAAAAATACCAAAAATAATCAAAAAATACAAAAAATAACCAAAAAAAAACCAAAAAAAATTCAAAAAACACCAAAAAAAAAAAAAAATTTAAAAATACCAAAAATACCAAAATAAAAATACCAAAAAAACACCAAAAACCAAAAATAACCAAAAATTAAAAATACCAAAAAAAAAACCAAAAACACCAAAAAATACCAAAAATAATTAAAAATACAAAAAAATACCAAAAAAAAAAAACACCAAAAATACAAAAAAAAAAAAATACCAAAAAATAAAAAAAATAAAAAATACCAAAAATACAAAAAATAACTAAAAATACAAAAAATACCAAAAAATCAAAAAAAAACCAAAAAACACCAAAAAAAAAAAAAACCAAAAAACCAAAAAAACCAAAAAAAAAACCAAAAAATACCAAAAAAACTAAAAATACAAAAATAAAAAAATTTAAAAAAATACCCAAAAATACAAAAAAAAAAAAAAATAAAAAATACCAAAAATACCAAAAAAAACCAAAATACCAAAAAAACCAAAAATACCCAAAAAAACCAAAAAATACCAAAAAAAAAAAATCAAAAATTAAAAAATACCAAAAAAACCAAAAAAAAAATACAAAAATACAAAAAATTCAAAAATAAAAAATACCAAAAAACCAAAAATACCAAAAAATACCAAAAAATACCAAAAAAACAAAAATACCAAAAAAATACCAAAAATAAAAAAAAAAAATACCAAAAAACACCAAAAATACCAAAAATACCAAAAACCAAAATACCAAAAATAAAAAAAAAAAAAAAAAACAAAAAAAATTCAAAAAAAAATTAAAAAAAATACAAAAAACACCAAAATACCAAAAAAAACTAAAAATACCCAAAAATACCAAAAAAAACAAAAATACCAAAAATAAAAAAAAAATCTAAAAATACAAAAAACAAAAAAATACCAAAAAAACCAAAAAATAAAAAACCAAAAATACCAAAATACCAAAAATACCAAAAAACAAAAAAAACCAAAAATTAAAAAATAACCAAAAAATACAAAAAACAAAAAATAAAAAATACCAAAAATAACAAAAAAAAAAAACCAAAAAAACCAAAAAACAAAACCAAAAACACCAAAAAAAAAAACCAAAAAAAAAACCAAAAAATACCTAAAAATACCAAAAACACCAAAAAAATTAAAAAATAAAAAAAAAAAAAATCAAAAATACCAAAAATACCAAAAAATACAAAAAAACAAAAACTAAAAACACCCAAAAAACACAAAAAAACCAAAAAACACCAAAAATACCAAAAAAACCAAAAAACAAAAACAAAAATACACAAAAATACCAAAAACACCAAAAATACCAAAAATACAAAAAATACAAAAAAATAAAAAAATACAAAATACCAAAAAACCAAAAAAACCAAAAAAACCCAAAAACCAAAAAAAAAAATACCAAAAATCACAAAAAAAAAAATAAAAAAAACTAAAAAAAAAAAATAAAAAAAAAATACCAAAAAAACTAAAAAAAAAAAAAAACAAAAAAAACAAAAAATAAAAAAAACCAAAAAACACAAAAAACCAAAAAAAACCAAAAAACACCAAAAAAAAAAAAATATAAAAAATACAAAAAACTAAAAACACCAAAAAATCAAAAAACCAAAAAACACCAAAAAACAAAAATACAAAAAACCAATTAAAAATACCAAAAAATCAAAAAAAAAAATACCAAAAACCAAAAATACCTTAAAAATAAAAAAAACACCAAAAAACACCAAAAACCAAAAAAAACCAAAAAATACAAAAACACCAAAAAACTAAAAAAAAAATACAAAAAACAAAAAACTCAAAAAAAAAACAAAAAACAAAAAAAAATACAAAAAACAACCAAAAATACCAAAAAACACCAAAAAACCAAAAAAAACCAAAAATTAAAAAATACCAAAATACCAAAAAATAATAAAAAAAAATAACCAAAAACACCAAAAACACCAAAAATACAAAAAATACAAAAAATACCAAAAAATACCAAAAAACACAAAAAACAAAAAATACAAAAAAAAAATTCAAAAATACCAAAAATACCAAAAATAAAAAAATACCAAAAATACCAAAAAAATACCAAAAAAATTAAAAAAACACCAAAAATACCAAAAAAAAAAAAATACAAAAAAACAAAAAAAAACAAAAATCAAAAAATACCAAAAAAAATCCAAAAAAATAAAAAAAAATAAAAAATACCAAAAAATACCAAAATACCAAAAAATACCAAAAAATACAAAAATTAAAAAAAAAAACAAAAATTAAAAATACCAAAAAAATACCAAAAAAAAAAACAAAAAAAACCAAAAATCAAAAAAAACAAAAACCAAAAAACAAAAATACAAAATTAAAAAATACCAAAAATACCAAAAAAAAAATACAAAAAAATACCAAAAAAAAATACAAAAAATTAAAAAAAAAACCAAAAAACACCAAAAAATACCAAAAAAATAAAAAAAAAATACCAAAATTTAAAATTAAAAAATACCAAAAAAATACCAAAAAATACCAAAAAACAAAAAAATACCAAAAAATACCAAAAAACACCAAAAACACCAAAAAATACCAAAAACACAAAAAATAAAAAATACAAAAATTCCAAAAATACCAAAAAAAAACCAAAAAATAAAATTAAAAATACAAAAAATCCAAAAAAAAAAAATAACCAAAAATAACAAAAAAAAAAATTAAAAAATACCAAAAAACCAAAAACCAAAAATACCAAAAATTAAAAAAATACCAAAAAACACCAAAAAATACAAAAAATACCAAAAATTAAAACCAAAAACACAAAAATAAAAAATACAAAAAACACCAAAAATACCAAAAAATAAAAAACCAAAAATACCAAAAAAAAAACCAAAAAACACCAAAATACCAAAAAATACCAAAAATCAAAAAATACCAAAAAAAATACAAAAAATACCAAAAAACACCAAAAATACCAAAAAAAACCAAAAAACCAAAATAAAAAAATACCAAAAAAACCAAAAACTAAAATAAAAATACCAAAAATAAAAAAAAATTTAAAAATTCAAAAAACACCAAAAAACCAAAAAATACAAAAAATAAAAAAACACCAAAAAAACCAAAAATACCAAAAAACAAAAAAAAAATACAAAAAAAAAATTTAAAAATACCGAAAAAATACCAAAAAATACCAAAAAAAAAAATAAAATCCAAAAATACCTAAAAAATAAAAAAAAAACCAAAAAAACCAAAAAATACCAAAAAATACCAAAAAATACCAAAAAATCAAAATTAAAATACCAAAAATACAAAAATAAAAAAAACCTAAAAATACTAAAAAATACCAAAAAATACCAAAAATAAAAAATCAAAACAAAAATACCAAAAATACCCAAAAAAACTAAAAACCAAAAAATACCAAAAAATACCAAAAATTAAAAAAACAAAAAAAAAATTTAAAAAAATACCAAAAAATAACCAAAAATACAAAAATACAAAAAAAAAAAAAAAAACACAAAAAATACCAAAAAACCAAAAAAACCAAAAAAATTAAAAAAAAAAAAAATGCCAAAAATACCAAAAAAAATCCAAAAAAAATACAAAAACCAAAAATACCAAAAAACCAAAAAAATAAAAAAAAAATAAAAAAACCAAAAAATACAAAAACACCAAAAAAAACAAAAAATACCAAAAAACACCAAAAAATACCAAAAATACCAAAAAAATACAAAAAATACCCAAAAACTAAAAAATACCAAAAAATACCAAAAACACCAAAAATACAAAAAAACAAAAAAAACCAAAAACACAAAAAAAAAACAAAAAAAACACAAAAAACACCAAAAAATACCAAAAAAACAAAAAACCAAAAAAACTAAAAATACCAAAAAATAATCAAAAATAAAAAATAAAAAAAATTAAAAATACAAAAAACCAAATTAAAAATACCAAAAATATACAAAAATACCAAAAATACAAAAAATTAAAAAAAACCAAAAAACCAAAAACCAAAAATAAAAATACAAAAAAAAAAAAAAAAAATTAAAAATACCAAAAAATACCAAAAATACCAAAAATACCAAAAATACCAAAAATAATTAAAATACAAAAATTAAAAAAAAAAAACCAAAAATACCAAAAAAAAAACCTAAAAAACACAAAAATACCAAAAATTAAAAACAAAAAATAATTAAAAAAATACCAAAAAAATTAAAAAACTAAAAATAAAAAATACCAAAAATACCAAAAAATAACCAAAAAATACCAAAAAATACCAAAAAATACCAAAAATAATCACCAAAAATACCAAAAAACAAAAAATTAAAACAAAAAATCCAAAAAATACCAAAAAATACAAAAAATACAAAAACACCAAAAAATAAAAAAACCAAAATACCAAAATACCAAAAAATACAAAAAAAAATTAAAAAAAAAAACCAAAATAAAAAAAATCCAAAAACCAAAAACACCAAAAATAAAAAAAAAATACAAAAAATACCAAAATATCAAAAAAACCAAAAATACAAAAATCTAAAAAAACCAAAAAAAAAAAATACCAAAAACACCAAAAAAACACCAAAAAATACCAAAAAACCAAAAAATCAAAAACACAAAAAATTAAAAAACACCAAAAACACAAAAAACACCAAAAAAACAAAAAAAACTGAAAAAAAAACCAAAAATCAAAAAATACCAAAAAAAATTAAAAAATACCAAAAAAAAAAAAAAACAAAAAATACCAAAAATACCAAAAAATACCAAAATCAAAAATACCAAAAATACCTAAAAATACCAAAAAAACCAAAAAGGTAAAACAAAAAACACCAAAAAATACAAAAAACAAAATTAAAAATAAATTAAAAATACCAAAAACACCAAAAATAATTAAAAAAACCAAAAATAAAAAAAAAAAAAAAAAAACCAAAAATACCAAAATAACAAAAAAAACCAAAAAAAAACACCAAAAAACACCAAAAATACCAAAAAATACAAAAAAACCCCAAAAACACCAAAAAATACCAAAAAAAATACCAAAAAATAAAAAAATACAAAAAATAAAAACAAAAAAAACACCAAAAATACCAAAAAACCAAAAAACACAAAAAAAAAAAAACAAAAAACCAAAAATACCAAAAAAATAAAAAAAATACCAAAAAAAAAAACCAAAAATTAAAAAAAACCAAAAATACCAAAAAAACAAAAACACCAAAAAAATTAACCAAAAAAACCCAAAATACCAAAACACCAAAAAAAACCAAAAAAACAAAAAATTAAAAAAAAAAAAATAAAAAAATAATCCCAAAAAAAAAAAATGACCAAAATGTAACCAAAAAAACACCAAAAATACAAAAAATACCAAAAAAATACAAAAAATACCAAAAGGCCCCCAAAAAACACCAAAAAAACAAACAAAAATCAAAAATTCATAAAATACAAAAAAAATAAAAAAAAACCAAAAACACCAAAAAACCAAAAAAACCCAAAACAAAATACCAAAAAATACAAAAAATAAAAAATAACAAAAATACCAAAAACCTAAAGAAAAAATACAAAAAAAATCAAAAAAAAAAATAAAAAATTAAAATAAAAAAAAACCAAAAAATAAAAAAAAACCAAAAATAAAAAAATACTCAAAAAAAATACCAAAATCCAAAATACCAAAACAAATAAAAATATCAAAAAAACCAAAAATAAAATACCAAAAACTCACCAACAAAATTTAAAAACCAAAATACCAAAAAAATACCAAAAAAAAAATACCAAAAAAAACCAAAAAACCAAAAAACCAAATACCAAAAACCAAAAAAAAAAACAAAAAAACAAAAAATAACACCAAAAATACAAAAAAATACCAAAAACACCCAAAAATACCAAAAATACAAAAATACAAAAAATACCAAAAATAAAAAAAATACCAAAAATAAAAATTAAAAAAAAAAAATACCAAAAATACCAAAAAAATAACCAAAAATACCAAAAATCAAAAAATAAAAATCTAAAAAACCAAAAATACCAAAAAATACCAAAAAATACACCAAAAAACCAAAAAAAACCAAAAAAACACCAAAAAAATACCAAAAAACCAAAAAAATCCAAAAATACCAAAAATACCAAAAAAATCAAAAAATACATTAAAATACCAAAAATCAAAAAAACCTAAAAATATCCAAAAAAATAATTCAAAAATACCAAAAAATACCAAAAATACCAAAAAACAAAAATAAAAAAAATTAAAATATTAAAAAAACCAAAAAAACCAAAAATAAAAAAATACAAAAATACCAACAAAAAATAATTAAAATACCAAAAAAATACCAAAAAATACAAAAATAAAAAAATACCAAAAAATACCAAAAATACTCAAAAATGCAAAAAAAAGTCAAAAAATACAAAAAAACCAAAAATACCAAAAAATACCAAAAAACCAAAATACAAAAAATACCAAAAAAATACCAAAAAACCCCAAAAAATACCAAAAAAAAAATACAAAAACTCAAAAATAAAAATCCAAAAACACCAAAAATCAAAAATAAAAAACACACCCCAAAAAATACCAAAAAACCAAAAACAAATACCAAAACTACAAAAAACAACAAAAAAAAATTAAAAACCAAAAAAAAATAATTAAAAAATACAAAAAATACTAAAAACCAAAACCAAAAAATTCCAAAAAACCAAAAATACCAAAAAATACCAAAAAAAAAAAAAAATACCAAAAATAACCAAAATACAAAATACCAAAAAATAAAAATTAACAAAAAATACAAACCCAAAAATAAAAAAATCTAAAAAAAACAAAAAAAACAAAAATACTAAAAATACCAAAAAACACAAAAAAAATAAAAAAAACCAAAAAATCCAAAAAATACCAAAAAATCTAAAAATACTAAAAAAAAAACTAAAATAAAAAAATCTCAAAAAAATACAAAAAATAAAAACAAAAACCAAAAAACAAACAATAAACAAAAAATAAAACACAAAAAAACTACAAAAAATCCAAAATACCAAAAATAAAAATACCAAAATAAAAAAACCAAAATTCAAAAAACCACAAAAAACCAAAATAAAAAAATACCAAAAACTACAAAAATCAAAAAAACACCAAAAAATAAAAAAATAAAAAAAAAAAAAAAAAAATCAAATTTAAAAACACCAAAAATATCAAAAATTAAAAAATTAAAAAATACCAAAAAACTAAAAACAAAAATTACCAAAAATAAAAATTTAAAAAATGCAAAAAAATACAAAAATACCAAAAAAACACCAAAAATCACAAAAACACAAAAAACACCAAAAAAAAAATAAAAAACCTAAAAATACCAAAAAAACAAAAAATACAAAAAATTCAAAAAACCAAAATATAAAAATACCAAAAATAAAAAAAATACAAAAAATACCAAAAAATAAAACAAAAAAACCAAAAATTAAAAAACCAAAAAATACCAAAAATACAAAAAAATACCAAAATTAACCAAAATACCAAAAATACCAAAAAAACCTAAAAATACCAAAATACCAAAAAATAAAAAATACCAAAAATACAAAAATAACCAAAAATACCAAAAACACCAAAAACCCAAAAAACCAAAAAAAACACAAATACCAAAAATACCAAAAAACAACTAAAAATAAAAAAAAAAAACAAAAAAAATCAAAAAAAAAAACCAAAACACCAAAAATAAAAACAAAAAACACCAAAAAACCAAAAACACCAAAAAACCAAAAAAACCAAAAAATACCAAAAAAATTTAAAAATACCAAAAATACTCAAAAAAAAAAAAACAAAAATTTCAAAATACCAAAAATATAAAAAATACCAAAAACAAAAAACAAAAAATACCAAAATACAAAAATACCAAAAAATACCAAAAAATAAAAAATACCAAAAACTCAAAAAAACACAAAAATACCAAAAATAAAAAATACCAAAAAACACCAAAAATACAAAAAAACTAAAAACAAAAATACCAAAACCAAAAACCTAAAAACACAAAAATACCAAAATAACAAAAAAAAATACCAAAAAACAAAAAATTAAAAAATACCAAAAATACCAAAAATACCAAAAAAAAATTAAAAAAAAATAAAATACCAAAAATACCAAAAAATACCAAAAAATACAAAAAACACCAAAAACAAACAAAAATACCAAAAAAATACAAAAATACAAAAAATACAAAAAATCAAAATCCAAAACCAAAAAACCAAAAATAACAAAAAAAAAAATTAAAAAACAAAAAAAAAAAAAATACAAAAACACCAAAAACCCAAAAAAAAAATAAAAAAACCAAAAACACCAAAAAAACCAAAAACAAAAAAAAACACCAAAAAAAAAAATACAAAAAACCAAAAAATACAAAAAACAAAAAATTAAAAAAACAAAAAATAAAAAACACCAAAAATACCAAAAAAAACCAAAAATAAAAATACCAAAAAAACAAAAACACACCAAAAAACCAAAAATACCAAAAAATTAAAAAAACACCAAAAAACACCAAAATAACAAAAAATAACAAAAAAACCAAAATACCAAAAACACCAAAAATTAAAAAAAAATACCAAAAACCCAAAAACCAAAAATTAAAAACCAAAAATACCAAAAATACAAAAAATACCCAAATAAAAAAAATACCAAAAAACACCAAAATAAAAAAATCAAAATACAAAAACCAAAAATACCAAAAAATTAAAAAATAAACAAAAAAATACCAAAAAATACCAAAAAAAACTAAAAATAATTAAAAATAAAAAAAATACCAAAAATACCAAAAAATACCAAAAATTAAAAAAACACCAAAATACAAAAAATACCAAAATACAAAATACCCAAAAACACCAAAAAACACAAAAAATACCAAAAAACAAAAAACCAAAAAATACCAAAAATAACCAAAAAATACCCAAAAAATACCAAAAATACCAAAAATACCAAAAATCAAAAAATACCAAAAAAATACAAAAAACACAAATAAAAATACCAAAAACACCAAAATACCAAAAAACCAAAAAAAAAAAAAAAAAACCAAAAACACCAAAATAAAAAAATACCAAAAAATTACAAAAATACCAAAAAAAACAAAAAACCAAAAAATACCAAAAATACCAAAAATACCAAAAAATTAAAAAAATACAAAAATTAAAAAAAAAAATACCAAAAACCAAAAACACAAAAAATACAAAAAAACCAAAAATACCAAAAATACCAAAAAACCAAAATACCAAAAATACCCAAAAAAAAACTAAAAATAAAAAATACCAAAAAACCAAAAAAACAAAAATACAAAAACACCAAAAAACCAAAAAAAAAAATACCAAAAACCACTAAAAATACAAAAAATACCAAAAATACCAAAAATACCCCCCAAAAAAATAAAAAAAAAAACCAAAAAAAACCAGAAAATAAAAAACTACCAAAAATACCAAAAAATACCAAAAACCAAAAAAATACCTAAAAAATACCAAAAACACCAAAAAATAAAAAACCAAAAACTTAACAAAATACCAAAAAAAAAACACTCACAAAAATAAAAATACAAAAATACAAAAAAATACCAAAAAATACCAAAACACCAAAATAAAAAAAACAAAAATAACCAAAAACACCAAAAATACAAAAAATAACAAAAAAATACCAAAAACACCAAAAAATACCAAAAAATACCCAAAAAAACAAAAAAAATAAAAAACCAAAAAATACACAAAAATACAAAAAATAAAAAAATACCAAAAAATACCAAAAAACCAAAAATACCAAAAAAAAATACCAAAAAATACTAAAAATAAACAAAAAAATAAAAAATACCAAAAATAACCAAAAAATAAAAATACCAAAAAATAAAAAAAAAAAACTAAAAAAAAAATACCAAAATACCAAAATTAAAAAAACCAAAAATACCAAAAATAAAAATTTAAAAATACCAAAAATACCAAAAATTAAAACACCAAAAACCAAAAATACCAAAAAAACACCAAAAAAAACCAAAAAATAAAAAACACCAAAAATAACCAAAAAAAAAAAAAAAAAACAAAAAAACCAAAAAATACAAAAACACCAAAAAACAAAAAATCAACAAAAAAACCAAAAACTAAAAACACCAAAAAAAAAAAATTAAAAATACCAAAATTAAAACACCAAAAATACAAAAATACAAAAATACCAAAAATCAAAAAATACCAAAAATACCAAAAATACCAAAAATACCAAAAATACCAAAAAACACCAAAAAAATACCAAAAAATAAAAAAAAAAAAAACAAAAAAAACACCAAAAAACAACTAAAAACACCAAAATACAAAAAAAAAACCAAAAAAATCAAAAAAACTAAAAAATACCAAAAATACCAAAAATACCCAAAAATACCAAAAAAACAAAAAATACCAAAAATACAAAATACCAAAATACCAAAAAAATAAAAAAAAATACCAAAAAAAAACCAAAACACCAAAAAAACCAAAAAATTAACCAAAAAACAAAAAAACACTAAAAAACACCAAAAATTAAAAAAACCAAAAAACCACCAAAAAACCAAAAAATTAAAAATACCAAAAAATACCAAAATATTAAAAACCAAAAAAATACCAAAAAACCAAAAATACCAAAAAACACCAAAAAATACCAAAAAATACCAAAAATACACAAAAAATACCAAAAAAAAAAATAAAAAAATACCAAAAAATTAAAAAAACCAAAAATACCAAAAAATACCAAAATACCAAAAACCAAAAATACCAAAAATACCAATACGTAACTGAACGAAGGCACAC